>JAMWET010004505.1:0-265000 GCA_024036415.1 Prochilodus magdalenae
CCCTCACCTTCCCTTTCTCTCCCTCCCTCTCCCTGTCTCCCCCTCTCTGTCTCCGTCTCCCTCCCTCTCTCTCTTTCTTTCTCCCTCTCCTTGTCTCTCCTGTCTCTGTCTCCCTCCCTCTCCCTGTCTCCCTCTCTCTTTCTCTATCCCTCTCTATATCTGCTTCTGTCCTTCCCTCACCTTCTTTCTCTCCCTCCCTCTCTGTGTCTCCCCTATCTGTCTCCCTGTCTCCCTCCCTCTCTCTTTCCCTCTCTTTCTTTCTCCCTCTCCTTGTCTCCCCCTGTCTCTGTCTCCATCCCTCTCCCTGTCTCCCCTTCTCTGTCTCCCTGTCTCCCTCTCTCTCTCTTTATTTCTCCCTCTCCTTGTCTCCCCCTCCTCCCTCTGCCTCCCTCCCTCCCTCTCCTTATTTGTCTCCCCCTTTCTCTCTCCCTCTCAATATCTTCTTCTCTCCCTACCTCCCTTTCTCTCTCTCTTCCTCCCTCTTCCTATATGTTTCCCTCTCTCTCTTTCTTTCTCTCCCTCTCCCTCTCCCTGTCTGTCTCCCTCCCCATGTCTCTCTGCCTGTCTCTTTCTCAGTCTTTTACTCTCACTCTTTTTGTCATCACTCTGTTTCTTTCTCTCTTTTTATGTCACTTTCTTTTGTCTTTCTCTCTCCCTCTCTGCCTCTCACTCTCTCTCTGTCTGTCTTTCTCACTCTCAGTTGTCTGTCTATCTCTTTTCCTGTTTGTCTGCCTCTCTCACTGTCTATCATTCCCTGTATCTGTCTGGTTGTCTCTATCTCTCCGTCTGTCTCCTACTGTCTCTCTCTGCGTGTCTCTCTGCTGTGTGCATTACAGTAATGAACTAACACACTGATCTAATCAACATAAGTGTGTGTGTGTGTGTGTGTGTTTGTGTGTGTGTGTGTGTGTGTGTTTCTGTTTGTGTGTATTAAGATGTTTTGGGGACCTAACATCCTTCTGAAATAGAACGTCAGGGCAAAAAGGTAACTGTAAAGGATATAAACATGTCCTTTTGCCTGCTGCTGGTGGTGGTGGTGGTGGTCTACGTTCTGTCCCTACATTAATTCCTATACATAAATAGGTACAGCAACACAGAAATCACTGGAGGTGCCCCACATAGATAGGAATACAGACTTGTGCGTGTCTGTGTGTGTGTGTCTAGCAGATAATCCTCTAAATGAGCCTGCTGCCAAAGTCACAGTGTGTGCTGCTGTTGGCTCACTGGGCTGCTCGGAGGGGTGGGTGCTGGGGGGTCGGGGGGGTACAGAGCTGGATTGTGAGCACAGCTGTGGAGAGGTGCAGAGATGCTGGTGTTAATCCATCGTTCAGGGACATGACAAACAGTGTAGACCTGCACTAAGCCCTGTCCCACACACTCGCTCTCTCCCTCACTTACAGTCCAGACGCTCCCTCCGTGTCACACGGCCCAGTACAGCCTCGAATATTTGGGCTACAGTTGAGGATTTACTTTGTGCTGTAGGCTACAGGCTTTACAAAGGGGGAAATCTGTTAGCGAAAAGTAACGTCAGGTCACCTCTCGTCTAGAAATGCTGAGATCACAGTGTAATTCAGCGAGCAGACTGGCCTACTTCCTCCCGCTGCAAGATATTTAAATGAACCGAATTATCTTTGCTATGTGCCAAAAAGCCTCCTTTAGAGCGATGCCATAAAACCCCTTTTGAGTACCTAAAGAAGCTTTCAGTAATTAGATCTTTAAAGAGCCCATAGCCTACATTTCCTTCCAGTGTACTTCCGTTTCCTGAGGTTCAGTTTTTGATATAGATGTGTGTATAGATGTATCTAAATACATATCACATATTGCAATAAACCGGTGGTTTTGTTACTGCGCCTTTAAGACCTATAAATGTAAATTGATGCTGTTCTGATTGGCTGTCCTGTGTTGTGCCTTATTCAAAAAGCAGCCCATGTAGAGACACCCCTAAACCATAAACTACAACAGGCTTGATTTCAGTACTTTGGCACTGTCAGCGATTCATTCACTCCATCTAAACCTGTGTCAGCAGATTACTGTCTAACCTGTTCTATGGACTGTGGATTTGTTAATGTTGTCTTCTTGCTAAGCTAACTTTTAATCTAGCCACTCACTTACATTTACATTTAAGGTATTTAGCAGACGCTCTTTTCCAGAGCGACTTACAACCGTGCTTAGTGCTCCGTTGGATAATATTCCAGCTAGTAGGAAGATTAGAGCCTAAAACTCACCATGAACTCAGACACTGCCCGAACAGGGGGCCAGTGCTGGTACCTAGAGATTAATACACAGACATAGCGCAAGTAAACCATTACCTGGCAACCCCAGCCCAGTGCTCATTCCTATAGAGGAGAAAAGGTCGTTATAGGTCGTCAAACTGCAGATCTCAACACTATAGAGCAGGTTTCTTCGTTCTTTCCTTCCCTCTTTCCGTCCTTCCTTTAAGACTGATAAATGTAAATCAAAGCTGTTCTGATTGGCGGTCCTGTTTTCTGCCGCACAGATGGATGGACGGATGCTGTAGGCCCAATAGGTGAATGGACAGCCATATGCAACAGCTAGAACACCCTAGCTAGATTATGTTCGTTTGTATTGGTGGTTTGGTGTAGCTCAGTGGGTAACACCACTACTCAGGGTGCCACCTCTACATGTGGGAGACTAGGGTTTGAATCCCTGTCATGGGTGACTATGCTGAGCTACACCAATAAGAGTCCTTGGGCAAGACTCCTAACACTACACTGGCCTACCTGTAATCATTACCCTTGTAAGTCGCTCTGGATAAGAGCGTCAGCTAAATGTTAATGTATGTTTTGTTGATTTCAATATGAAAGTAAACCAGAATGGTGCATTCGAATTAGCAGATGTGGGAGGATGTACAGTAGCTGTACACATAGTTGCACCCAGAAGGAAACAACCAACAACACTAAAACTTGGTGGGTAGGTCTGACATCATGAGACATGCGAACGATTCATGCCATCTTTGGTCAATCACGGCAAACTGATTGTATATACAGTTAAATGCTATATTGTGATATTAAAAGCTATATACACACAGAGCTATGGACTTTGCATAGTTACAAGCACCATGTTACACCATTTCTTCATTTACAGCCTGCTGAAAAGGCTTTTCATATGGTATATGCAGAGTACACATGGCTGAGGTGGAAAGGTCACACAAGTAGGCGTTCCAGTGCTGGTGTGTGCGTAATATGAGACATGTGCTCGAGGGATGGATCAGGCAACACGCATATGCATCTCAGCCGGAGGAGGGAGATCCACAGGGCTTAACCTGGCCTTGTTAATGAATTAATGACACACACACACACTCAGAGGGGACTTCATTAGAACATAATAGTATGACATGGGCATTATGGGTGGCGGGTGTGACAGGAGGGGGCTGGAGGCTGAGAGTAGGGCAGGTGGAGGTCATGATAAATGCATGCTGGCCATGACTGTGGCTGCTGGGGTCTGGAGAATGGCCTTTATAGGTGATGCTGGGTGCTGATCCTGGATCAGTTCAGTGGGCTTGTGTATAGTGGCGTTTCCCTGAGGGAAGCACGTCCTACACCAGTGCAAATAGCTGGCATTACATGTGAGTATTACCTAATGCTTTATTGATTTTGCATGTTAATATTAATGAGTAGTCTGAAGTATTACAATTAATATTCAAAATTATAATATTTATTATTTTATTTAAGGCATGATATGAATTACTGAGTTTGAACAAGGCCTTATAGTAGAATGCCTGGATTGGACTTTTGTCAGCTCAAGGTGCAGGCCACACCGTTTGTTCACACCTCTCCCCAATGCTCCTCGAACCAATTCTGGATAACTTAGACCCAATGGCACGGTGCATCACCTTGCCGCAACATCCCATCATTGTAAGGGTACATGAAGGGCTGCAAATGATCCCCCAGCAGTGAAAAGTAGCGGCCATAATGATGCAGCCTAATGTTGTGTTTAAACGGACCACTGGACCCAACCCATGCCATGAGAACACTCCCCACACCAGTATGGAATCACTACGGAAGCACAGTGTCTTGTTGACAACATGGGGTCGACCCCACACACCAACCCTACCATCAGCCAAAACAATTGGCACTTTGACTCATCAGGCCATGCCACAGATTGCCACCTCTCTATGGTCCTGTTAGCAACCTCACAAACCCAGGCGAGGCACTGTGTCTAGTGTTGGGGTGTTAACAAAGGCACTCTGGTAAGTCTTCTGCCTCCATATCCCATGGAAGCATTGCCCTGTGGGATATGCATGCAGGGCCTGAATTGAATATGGATGCGATTTCTGCCAGAGTTGCTTGTCTGTTTGCATGTAACACCCACCCCCCAACCCCCACCCTGTCCATCACTAAAATAAGGGGACCACCATATAACCACCCCAGGAAAAGGATTATTTGGGTAGTGGACCATCTCAAGCACAGAAGTGGTAGTAACATGGCACTAGCATGGAGTGCATTATGCCGGTATCACTGGCCATTTTATTAGAAACACCTGCTTTGTTGGTGGACAAATGAAAGAGAATTGATCAATGTGTGGAACAGGAAATAAGGGCTATACCAAATGTCTCTATGAGGGTGATTAGAGTACCACTGCCTTTCTAATGGCACTGGAGTTAAAACAGCCTCCTATTCTGGTGTCAGATTCCCTAACCTCTTAATTTCAGTAGTGTCCTGGGCAAGAGCCAATCAGAATTGAAATTGGAAATGAGCTGGTGCATAGAAAAACCTCGGCCAGAATAATTGAAACCAAAAAATAATAATTAAAAAAATATTTTTCAGAAACTAAGCAATGAATTTATGGGGAGAGATTCTGACAAGCAATAAATAGATAAAAGTAAGTAAAAAAAACTTTTTTTAATATAATTTTTCTAATATAAATTTACATAATCCAATATTAATAATAATTATTTCACATTCATTCAAACAAAGTTTCACACTTCAATTACCAACAAACTTACTGTGGTGAACAGGAAAGTTAAACTTGAAAGTTTAATTTCCAGCTGTAAATATTTCATTCTTGAAATGAGGAATTTGTTATGCGCTTGCAAAAATTAAATGAAAGAAAAACTCTGCACTGGGAAAAGCATTTTAATAGTAAATGTCATTATGGTGTGTAAACTGTAAATTTGCTTTGTAAAATTTATAATAAATTGAAAAATTGTATGAAATACTAAAACTACTTGCAGCAAAATTATTCAGGCCTTATTGCTGAATTATCAACACATTATTCTCAACATGTCAAATGACTCTTTATTTGTATTACAAGCTAAACCCACTTCCCACACAGAAGAGGGCGGGGGAATTGTGAAGTATTGAATCTAATGCAGGACTAGGAGGCCGTTTTATCGTCAGTGCCAGTTCAACCTGTCAGTCTGAAATCTCATCTGTTCTCCTACAACAGTAGCTAGAAGGTTTACCATGCAGCTGTGTCCGAACAGGTACAACATCTGTCTGTTAAATACAGTACAGAGGTTAATCAGCTCTGTGTGTGTGTGTGTGCGCGCATTTGTGCGTGTGTATGTGTGTGTGCGCGTGGGTGTGTGTATATGTGTGTGTGTGTGCGCGTGTGTGTAGGTGTGTGTGTTTGTGTGTGTGTGTGTGTGTGTGCGCACATGTGTGTGTGTGTGTGTGTGTGCGCGCATGTGTGTGTGTGTGTGCGCAGGTGTGGGTGTGTGGGTGTGTGTGTGTGCATGTGTGTGTGTTTGTGCGCGTGTGTTTGTGTGTGTGTAGGTGTGTTGGTGTGTGGGTGTGTGTGCGCGCGCATGTGTGTGTGTGTGTGTGTGTGTGTGTGTGTATGTGTGTATGTATGTCTGTATGTGTGTGTGTTTGTGTATGTGTGTGTAGGTGTGTGTGTGTGCGCGTGTGCGTATGTATGTGTGTAGGTGTGTGTGTTTGTGTGTGAATATGCATGTGTGTGTGTGTGTATGTGTGTGATTGTGTGTGTGTGTGTGTGTATGTATGTATGTATGTGTGTGTGTGTGTGTGTGTGTGTGTGCAGCCAATATGTTAGGAAGCCTTGTAGAAAGTATCATTCCCATCAGGAATATTTAGTTCCAGTGTTTTGAGATATGGCTCTCTCCATTTGCATACATGGAAAGCCGACGGCAGGGAGAGCAGCCCAAAGACCCACCTCCATACGCACACACAGGGCAGAGAGCAGAGCAGGCATCAATGACAACAACAAGACATTGATTAAGTCAGACACAGCATGAAGGAGGAGGTGGGTGGAGGCGGCTTGCAAAGCACCTATAGAAGAGGCAGCACCAGTGGGCAGGTTAAAACAGGTCAAACAAGCAGCCTTAAAGATGCAGCCAATCACACGCATAGCTGGCGATTAGCTGGACTGATCAGCTGATATCAGCTGGTGGCCTGAGCTTGACTTTGTGTCCAGTCTGAGTTAATGGTATGGTTAGTTTGACCCATGTCGACTTCAGGCCTGGCTCGACGTCTCTTTTTGTGAGATTGTGTTGTGTTATAAATCAATGCTGCCATATTTACGTGGATCAATAATTAGGCCACGCCTCCCATCATGGAAGTGGTAGAACATGTTGGGTATCCTCATTTGGGAATGAACAGAGCGGCATGGTGATTTTGGCCCAGTTGTCCAGGGTCAGTTTTCCTTGTGTCCGTGATGGTTTACTTTCGCAGTCCAAAGACATGCAGTCAGGTGCATTGCAGAGCCCCCTCAGTGTGGGTGTGCATGTCTGTGTGTCTGCCCTGTGATGGACTGGTGGTCTGTCCAGGGTGTTTCCTGCCCTCTGCTAGGTGAATGCTGGGATCAGCTCCAGCACTCCCTACTCCTAAGAGGAGTACACAGATGTGTTTGCCACCAGAACCCGAGTGAGAGGCTAAATGGCTAGCATGAGACGCATTCCGTGCCATATCTCTAGGACTTTGTGATCTGTGGGCATTTCCAGTATGTAGGTCTGCTTAAGTGCTCCGCAGCGGCGGTCACTGCTGCATCACTCATGTCACGCAAAGGCAGTGTAAAAACAGAACCGTCTGACTCTGAGGATAGAGCGGTACTGGAGCGGGAGAAAGCGCTAAGAAAGCCACTCCATGCTCCACCCAAAATCACGTCACTCTGCTCCCATGCTCTGGTTACTGCCATGCTATTTGCTCTTAATGTTGAATCTGACCCTATAGCTCTACAGCTCATGCACAACCTCTTCCCTTTTGACACCAGTCACTTTGGGACCATACCAACACGGTTTGCTGGTTGTTGTGTACAGTGTAAAAAGCCCAACAGCGTGCTGCACCCAGTACACCTGCACACTCCTAGTAGCAGAGCATACACTGCAATGCAATGGCTATGTTAGCATCACTGATGCACACCACCAGTCGACAGTTTAGACACACCCAGCAAAGAGGATGTTGTTGGTGATCCAAAAGACTCTACAGACTTACACACTTAACAATTCCAGCTGATGTCTGAAACAATGCATATCCTGATATACCACATATACAGGGGTTGGACAATGAAACTGAAACACCTGGTTTTAGACCACAGTCATTTATTAGTATGGTGTAGGGCCTCCTTTTGCGGCCAATACAGCGTCAGTTGGTCTTGGGAATGACATATACTGCGTCCTGCACAGTGGTCAGAGGGATTTTAAGCCATTCTTCTTGCAGGATAGTGGCCAGTTCACTACGTGATGCTGGTGGAGGTTCATCCTTCTTGGTGGTATGCTGACATTACCCTGGATACCGTGGCTCTTGATACATCACAAAGACTTGCTGTCTTGGTCACAGATGCGCCAGCAAGACGTGCACCAACAGTTTGTCCTCTTTTGAACTCTGGTATGTCACCCATAATGCTGTGTGCATTGCAGTATTTTGAGCAGAACTGTGCTCTTACCTGCTAACTGAACCTTCACACTCTGCTCTTACTGGTGCAATGTGCAATTAATGAAGATTGGCCACCAGGCTGGTCCAATTTAGTCATGAGACCTCCCACACTAAAATGACAGGTGTTTCAGTTCCATTGTCCAACCCCTGTACTCTTATACATACATACATATATCACAGTATTACATTTCCGCCATATCTCCACCTCTGATATATACACTCATCAATAAAAAACAAACTTGTACTCAGAAGTAAGTTTTATAGCAATGCTATGCGCCAGATCTTCTGAACATGTGACGTGTCCATGTGACGTGGATTCATTGGTCGTCTCCACCAACAAAAGCTGCCCTCTATGACAGTGTGGCATGACACCATTACAGTCTTTGGTGACACTGACATGGTGTTAAGGCCAGTTGTCATAAGGATCTGTGTGCATGTAGTCCTGCATCGTGCAGTCGTCTGCCAATGGTGCTGGGACCAAGAGGATGACTCATGGAGGGCAGCACTGCTCACTGAACGTCCATCAATCGTTCCACCAATCATGGCTGTTGGGTCAGTCGGGTACAGCGATAAGGCCCATCCTTGCTTACAGCACATGCACGACCGAACTCGAGACTTGAATCATTTGCATGTCTCGTGATGTTAAACCTGCCCACTAAGTTTCATTCCTGTCGAGCGATTCATTCTGAGTACAACTATTACATAGACGATGATCATCTTTGAATTTTTTTCCTGAAGAATTTAAAGCTTTAGATTTTTCAGATTAGTGAGCAGTCATGAGGACAGACCGATAAAATGACTCAAAAATAAAATAAAAGATATTTTTTTATATTAACCTCCATTGCAAATGAATAAAGCTGTTTGATCCTCCTGTAAAGTTCCATTTTGGAGGTTTAGGGTGGACTGCGTAATTCCATGAGTGGTATTTTATTGTTTAAGGTCTTCACTTTTATTCTAAAGTAAAGCATTAGGTTACAAATTAGTAGAACCGTCTAGGAGGAGCCGTGTCTAAACTTTTATCTGGAACTGTACTAAGAATAGTCCACCATCACCCAAATACTATCATTCAGCATTGATCATATGGCAGTCTCTGTCCATTGATGGATGAGGTCTAGGATGGCTGATAAATGGAGTGGCAACAGATGGACTGCTCAGTAAATGTGCATCTATGAAGTGCGTCTGTGGTAAAGTACGGCTAATCTTCTATACATGCAACGTGACTCTAAGTGCCTCACCAAAGCGAGAACGTTACAAAGCGAGGAAGCACATCTCTGAAACGTGCATCTCTGAAGCATGTGACCTTTTGGAACTGGTTTCATAAAAGGGAAAGTTAAAGAATGTAGTCAAATTGAAGATGTAAGAAGCTGGAATGACTGTGTAACACAGTACCGGATGTGTGTAAGCTCTCCTCATGCATGGAGACTTTTGGCCCCGCGAGGTTGGCAGCATGAGAGCTGAGCGGCTGGAGGAGGAGCGCTCTCAGCAGGAGCTGAAGCAGCCAAGCATAATGGGGCTTCGGGCACCGCAGTGCTTCAGCGGGCCAACAGGCTTCTTCTTTTCCTGAGGAAAACATGCTGAGAAGCTGAGGATTGTCTGAGGTGGCCTCTGCTGGAGAAGACTGTAGTCCAAAGGCCTGAGGAGCTTTTTGGAGGTCTTCATCTTTCTGCTATAAGAATATTACACAAATGAACTCTTTCATGAAGGTGGAATAGCTCAATAGCATATAGGTGGAGGCACATACACCATAAAGGACAGTGGAGTAATGTGAATGTGGTATGTGGTGTCATTGTTTATACACTCATCATCAAAAATAATTGCTGCACCCAGAAGGAAGTGTGGGATTGCAGTGCTATGGGGAAGGAAGATAAAGGTTACAAGGAACAATACATGATGATAGATTTGAACTGATATGGGTAATATTTATTGAGCTACACATACAGAAGTAGTGCCTCAGTATGGAGTTCGGCCGCCATGTTTGCTAACTAACATGCCAGACGTTTCGGTATGGAGCTGTAGGGGTTCCTAATAGTGTCTGGTGATAATCCATTCCATGCAATTTGAATATTCACACGCAGTTCCTGCAGATTGTGGAGTAGGAGTGGAGGTGGAGGGACACCAGGACTTCTGGACATGTGACTCGTGGCAACAAACCATTCGTCTTGGCGCTGACCACGCCTCCACACATAGATTCATTGATCGTCTCCACCAAGACAACAGCAGGACTCATGACCTGCTGCCATTCTGAGTCACTCCATGACAGTATGCACGACACCCTTGCAGTCTTTGTTGATGTTGGTGTGGGGTTAATGGCAGCCGTCATGACGTCTAGCTGTTTGCCAAATGTGCTGGCACTAACAGGATAGCTCATAGAGGCATCACTGCTCACAGTCGTGGCTGCTGGGTCAGTTAGGTACAGCGATAAGGCTAGTCCTGGCTTATGTCACATGAAACTTGAATCATTTACATGTCTCACAATGTCACACCTACCCACCAAGTTTCATACCTGTCGACTGATTTCTTCTGGGTGCAGCTATTTATGCGACTGTTCTTTGATGCTGAGTGTAGCATGTAGTATGTGTGATAGTTGTGTACCGTAAGCCCTTTACCTATTGCCTCCACCTTTGATGTAACTGGACATGGCAGTTTGCATGTGGGTCGTGCTTTCTGAATGGCTGCAATGGTGTACAGCTGGGGATTCCAGCTCTGGGATTTGACTAAAATTGTCAATGGCTTGTTTTGAAGTGTGTCGTGTGAGTTGAACGTGCACTGTTCTGTTTTTAGGGTGCTCCTACAGGAGTTGGACAATGAAACTGAAACACCTGGTTTTAGACCACAATCATTTATTAGTATGGTGTAGGGCCTCCTTTTGCGGCCAATACAGCGTCAGTTCATCTTGGGGATGACATATACTGCGTCCTGCACAGTGGTCAGAGGGAGTTTAAGCCATTCTTCTTGCAGGATAGTGGCCAGGTCACTACGTGATGCTGGTGGAGGTTCGTGCTTCTTGGTGGTATGCTGACATTACACTGGATACCGTGGCTCTTGATACATCACAAAGACTTGCTGTCTTGGTCACAGATGCGCCAGCAAGACGTGCACCAACAATTTGTCCTCTTTTGAACTCTGGTATGTCACCCATAATGTTGTGTGCATTGCAGTATTTTGAGTAGAACTGTGCTCTTACCTGCTAACTGAACCTTCACACTCCGCTCTTACTGGTGCAATGTGCAGTTAGTGAAGATTGGCCACCAGGCTGGTCCAATTTAGCCATGAGACCTCCCACACTAAAATGACAGGTGTTTCAGTTTCATTGTCCAACCACTGTACCTCTGTGATACAGCCTCCAGAAGCTGCCTGTAGTACAGGTTTCATGTGTAAGTATAGTATTACCGAGTTATCCTTGCTCAGTTACAGTTACGTTCACCATTTGAAATGGATAATAGGCCTGGCTTTCCTTTTTAAATGTGCAGAAAGTAATCCTCTTGCTTCGTACTGATTCCTCATTAGCTGTTCATTATTAATACAGTTATTATTTCCTGTTTTACTGTTTAACTGCATTTTGTTGGTTCACTGCTGCTCACACCTCTCTCTCTGGTGTTTATTTCAGGGCAGGAAGAGAAAACGGGAGGGTAATAAACTGTTACTCGGTTCAGTTCCGCTGCAGTTCTTGTACTTTCTACTTCTGCCTTAGTTCTACCGGAGCAACAACGGTTGTATTTGATTATGGGGTTAGACATCTCTACCCACCTCTGGGTTAATGAGTTCTTTATGAGTGGTACAGACTATGATGATACAATTTATTAAATGAAAAAATATAAGACAGGCTCTTCTGTGCTTGGCAGAGACCATATGTACATGTATGTACATATGTATATAGTTTGGTTAGGATGATGATGATGATGAAGATAATGATTTTTATTTATTTATTTATTTATTTATTATTATTATTATTATAGACATTATTTTACTGGTTTGTTGGTGACATGACAGCATTTATTTATTAAACTCCTGATACATCTTAATCGTTCAGCTTGACTTTTAAAAACAACATTGTAAGTTAAGGAGTTTTGGGACAGTTCATCTCTACTAGAAAGAGCCCTATTAATTATGATTTTTTCATATATTAGTTGATGCTTGGTGTTTAAACATATTATAACACAATACTTGGAA
The DNA here is from genome assembly GCA_024036415.1 of Prochilodus magdalenae. Lineage (NCBI taxonomy): Eukaryota > Metazoa > Chordata > Actinopteri > Characiformes > Prochilodontidae > Prochilodus > Prochilodus magdalenae. The sequence goes on from JAMWET010004505.1 coordinate 12,027, forward strand.
ATGTCCAAGGTCTGAATACAGGCTACAGATTCACTTACATGTATTATCAATATAATATAATATATATTTACATATTTCTACTATGCTAATATTTACAACACATAATACATGAGCAGTGTTTGTAATAAACAAAGGTTTATCTACTTTACCATCATTAATCATAGCTAATTCAAATTAAGTGGAATCTTAGAAACTAAGAATGATTTTATTTATATTTATAATAATCTAGATTTGATTATATTATATTTTACTAATAACACAATATGCAAATATGAGAGCTGACTGGATGTAAGTAATGCAATATCAAAAACCTAACCAACAGCTTGACCATGATTCACCAAGGTGGCTGGGTTCTTATGCCACTTTGATTGGGGTGGGGATTGAAGGGGCTTTGTTCCCCACAGTGGTGATAGATGCCCTGTCAGCTGTTCTAGTTTATTTCCATGAATTGTGCACATGTTTATTCAGTAATAAGACTTATTCAGCTATTATTAATTATTCAGAAGCTATTATGAATATGTGTGGACAGTATTACGCTCCAGTTCTGCAGTGAGAATGAGGAATTGAAGTGTGTCCCACATACAAACCCATGGGGTCAGCTACCATCAGTAACCTAGACATAGATTAAGCCAAGTGCTGGACTTTTTCAATGGAGATTCTCCACTGATAGTAAAACCAGTGAAGGAAAACTCATGTGTGAGCCTGCTTAAAGCTAGTTGCAAATAAATCCGCGACTGAAAACTTTACTTGTATGTAAAAAGTTGCTTTATAGTTCTGCCTAAAGGAAACAGTTCTCCAGTGTTCTGTGCTGATGGTCATTTGAATAGACGTCAGTGTCAGACTAATGAATGAGCTTCTACTAAAGACTGGTGGCCTGAGAGACACTAGAGTGTCTCTCAATACTCTCCATACTTCAGTACATCTGAAGGTAAATACTTTAGGGAGGAACATTTACTTTTACTGGAGAAGTATTTACCTTGGTCATGTCTACTTTAACTCAGCTACGTGGGTTGTGTACTTCGTCCACTTCTGTAAATGAGTAAGAAGGTCTACCCTATTGGTTTGTCGTATCTCTTCCTGCTGTAGTCTTGAAGCTGCTACAGCCACAGCTATAGTATATGCAGTTAGTGTTAGTTGGAGTGTGTTAAGTGGAAAGGATTAAAGGTTGTATAGATGTTTTTCCTGGACCTTTAATCATTAGTGGCTCAGCAAAGTTGCAAATAAAGTCTGTTTTGACAGGGCACACTTTAGTTCTCTGTCTCTGTCTCTCTCTCTTTCTCTCTCTCTTTCCTTCATCTCCCTCACCTTTCACTCGTTTCCCCTGTCACACTAATTGCCACTGCCCTTTGATGGAAACACACACCCTCTTCCCCCTCTGTTGCATTAATTGCCACTACACTCCTGTGGAGACAATGTGTGTGTGTGTGAGTGTGTGTATGTGTGTGTGTGTGTGTGTGTGTGTGTGTGTGTATATGTATCTACCTATGTGAGAGAACCACATGCTCAAGGTCAGTGTGTGTGTGTGCACATGTATAACAGCAGTATTGCACTGCTCTGGCCTCTGTGCTGTAATTGTAAGTCCTGTGGGACGGTGCAGTGCTGCCAGGCTGCACCCGCGGGAGCCCGCCCAGACGCCTCATCTGTAATAATATAAATCGGGTTTTAGCGTGGGTCACTCCGACTGACCCACACAGTACTGCACACATCAGCAAACCCCACCGCTAGCGGCTACTAGGGCAAAAAAGGGAACGGATACAAATACTCGGGGGGAAAAGGCTGTGTTTACACGGCTTAAAATACACCCCCATATTCACAGTGCTCAGTTTGATTTGTAGGTCTGATATTAAAGGAAGCGTAGACACCACACAGTGGATTCTTTCATTAATCACTTTCTGTGGGGTCAAGTGGGATCAGGTGAGGTGGACGGATCGTTTAATGACAAAATGACCCTCTGTATTGACACAGGGAATGGGCTTAGAAAGCGAGGGCAGACTGTAGGGGGGGCGTATCAGGGTTTGTTTAAGCCTCTGGTTGGCAAACACCCTTTAGAGCGAGTGAGTCTTTACTTCAGAAGTTGTTGCCGTCAAAACTAAACCTTGTATCTCCATTTTTAAGTTTTTTATAATTATTATTATTTTATTTTGTATTATTATATGTATATTATTATTAACAATAATAATTTTATTATTATTGTTTCATAGGATTTATTACACTGTGTGACATTTTCATGATAAACAGATCAACAGAAAAGATAGATCACGACACTATGTCTGATATTTGAAGGTACAGGTAGGCAAGTTTTCTTTTAATGGCACCTTACATACACAGCGGCACTACAAAGTGCTTCACACAAACACAGTAAACTAATTAACTTATTATTAAGTAATAAATATTATTAAAGAATAAAGTTTATGACACCTTTAGGTCGATCAGTTAAGGAAACTTTAAGATTCCAGCTAGAGAAATACAGAAAATAGAGAAAAAATAAAGGATTAAAGGAGCAATATGTAAGATTTTTAGTTTAAATAAAAACATAAAATAATAACTTTAAATTGTCAACAGAATGTACAGAAATGACGGCCTCAAGATGTACCTTTGTAGCACCTTGTGATGGAGGTTCAAAGAGCCAGAGGAATTTTGAGCACTGTAACTCTAGAAAAAGAACTGTAACTGACTCCACAGGATTATAGGGTGCTAGGCCCCTCTGCATCAACACACGACTTTTCATTGTAGTCTTTGGGAAACAGGAGATAACAACATGAGTGGTACAGCCTTTGAGGCTCTGCAGATTGTTGGAGAAATGTTGGAACAAAGCCAGACTCCACAGGTCACTAGAGTTTGCCCTTAACCTAAGTGTACCTAAACTGGAGATACAGATCCTGAAATTGCCAGGTCTCCATTTTGCTAGTGTCACAATCATGACCAGTGACTAAACAACATCAAGGTTAAAGCATCTTCACCAAGCGGTCACCAAGTCAAAAATCGACTAGTCTGTGCAGTCCCTGGTAGATGGACCATGATATTGACTATATTGAGAAGAAGCTGAGTCATTAAATCACTCAACTGTCTACATCCACTCATCTTTAAAAGAATAAATCAAACTTGCTGAGAAGGTTTGAAATTGCGAATGATTCAAGCTTCATGCCTAGACAGACGTGACATAAGCAAGGACAGGCTAGAATAGAGTCGTGCCAGACTGTCATGGAGTGACTCAGAATGGCAGCGGTCCTTCGTCAGTAAAGTCTTTTGTCTAGGTGGAGATGACCAATGAATCCGTGTATAGAGGCACCATGGTCATGGCCAAGATGAATGGTTTGTTGTCATGCATCACGTGTCACACGCCACGTCCAGAAAGCCTGGCGGCACTCACTTCCACCCCTACTGCGCATCTCAAGCTGCATGGGACGGATTATCACAGGCTGCTACTAGGAACCTCTACAACTCCATGCCGAGACATCCAGCTAAGAGATACTAATTCTGTATGTGTAGCTCAATAAATATTGCCCATATCAGTCTAAATGTATCATCATTTATTGTTCCTGGTGACCTTCATCTTCCTTCCTAATAGCATCACAGTCCTACACTTCTGGATGCAACTATTCCATCATTTTGAAATAGTTGCACCCAGAAGGAAGTGTAGGATTGAAATACATTACTGATAGCGCCTCTGCAATTCAAACCCAGAACCCAACAGTATCGCTTTTCAGAACAATCCTCTCATTTCGTCTGGTCATGTATAGATGTTAATGGCAAAATATCACAGTGCCACCAATAACACCTAACGCAGTAACACCTAACACAGTATAGCTTCTTGTATGCTTCTCTATATGAGCAGTAGAAGAGTGCTTAGTGTGCTTTACATCCTTTCTGTCTCCACACTTTACTAATCGAAACTCTCATGAGGTCTGTTATTGAATAACTGCCATGTTTCACTGCTTCCAGCATGCACCCGGGCAAACAGCAATTGGGACTTGCGCACGCTCATAATCAAAGAGGACTTACCTTAGTAAATGAGTTGATTTTGGCTGTGCCCTGTAATACATCTCAAGGCGGGCCTGGCAGGGGGGCTGAGATGACTGAACTATGCTGGTAGAGAGAGTTTCTGCTGATTAAGATCTGTTGGGATTTTTGCCATCATTATTACAGCAAAGAAACGATCATAAATATACAGCGAACGTAGATCTCTTGTACAGGCCCAATAAAAACGCAGTCTATTACAGGCCGGGACTCGTAGTCAGGAGTGCTTGAGTCAACATTTGTAATTCATTATATATACGTGCAAGGTGAGGGCCTTCCTGAGTGAATTCCCGGTGAGTGTTGAATCTGTGAGTGTGTGTGTATGTGTGTCTGTAAGGTAGAGAGAACCAGCAAAGAAAGAGAGAAAGGTGTTTGTCTGCATCGTATCCAGTACATATCCAGATTAAATGAATGACCAGGTTCATAGGTGAAAGGTTCATTCAGAGTAGTCATAGTGAAAACAGGGAAGTGTGATGTAGAGCACCAAAAGCTGCTTGATTGCTAATAGCTCCCCCTTCTGGAGAATCTTCAGCCTGCTAAATGTGAGTGAGTGAGTGCACCAGTCAATCAAAAACTAATTCAAGGGATCCACCATAGTACAGAACAGTGCAATTAACCCGAACCCAGAACCATCCATACCCTGGTAGTGTACCTGTGTCCGTTTTCCATCACATTACAGAACCATGAAATGTAGGTGATGTTCCCTTGGCTGGCATGGTCGCCTAATTTCTTGTGCAGGTCTACCAACAGCAGTAGCAACAGCTAGTCCAACAACAAACCAAGAGCTCTCCTTTACGTTACCATTGCTTTTGTCTATTTCTACTGTCGGTACGCTGCTTGCGACCTGCTAATAGCTTCCCCTTAGCTCTGTCATCAGATCAATAATACCTGCTAAATTCTCTATTTGGTGTGACATATAGAAGGAGGAAATCATGAAACATAAGCACTCCCTCAGGAAACACTATATGATGAGCGGAGCGTCAGTGGCTAAGACTGCTATTTGCCAGGCTGAATCTAGCTGGAAGAACAAAACTAAGATACATGTTGGACCAGCACAAACCGAGAAAATGTGGATAGCCAATCGGAATGCAACTGGCAGAATGCTAGCAGTGAGGTCAGGTTAACACACTAAAGATATGAGGCTCTCAATCTATGTGTGGGTGGCAGGGGCGTAGCAGCAAATTCTGGGCCCTGTACACTCTCAATGTCAGGAGGCCCTGTCCATGCCAGTACACAAGGAACGTGAGCAAAAAAAATGGGCCCCTCTCCCTACTCGGGCCCTGGGTAGTCAGGTCCACTTTTCCCCCCACTACCACGCCCATGGTGGGTGGCTAATCTGTGGGTAAGAAAAGGTGTGACATATTTTGTCTTGCTGATGGTGTTCCCCTGGGCTCAGTTCTATGTATTATGTATTATGTATATGATTCTGCTAGGCAAGATGATTTGCATGACCTCCCGTCCCTTAGCTTTGCAGATGACACACAAATCTATATCGGATTGATATCAGAATCCACGGACATACAAGGTTTCATTATTTATCAATATCAGAAAAGAAAACCATGGCATCTCTAATTGGGATCCAGGACACACAGTTGGCCTTAAAGTCAGTTTCAGTATAAAGAGCCACAGAGTTTAGCAGGTGGGTTGACCTCTGAGACATGATTAGTCTGTCCTTCTGGATAAGAATGAAGTTGATGTTGATGTTGAAGTTCATGTTTAGGTTGTTCATTTCCTTCCCTGAGATCCCACACCCCAGTAAGCCTGGACATGGGCCTGGTTTGCTTTGAAAGACATGCAGCTGTATTAAAATCAGATCAGAGATGACATCAGATGCCCTTAGTTGGGGATTGTACCTTCTCGCATTTCCGAGTTTCTGTAAAGTAGGAGAGCATGTGTTTCACGTATGTGTGTGTGCATGTTTGAGTGATCTGTTTCACCGCTGCAGGCCGTGTTCCCTGTGGGGAGAGTTACAGCAGGTCCGATTCATTATTAATGTGGCTTTGTGTTCCTCTTCTCACACATTAACATTAGCTGTGATACATGTCGCTGAACACGGCGATCCTTGCTGGTGCAGCTTCTGTTTCCCTCTAGAGGTTGCAAGACTTGTCCATACTAGATGAGACTACTGCTACCGCTGCTTTGTTCCCTTTACTTTATTCATATTCAAAGTTTTATTACCTTATTTTTAACCTCACATACTGAAGCCACTCATGTTGCTCAAAGCACAGTTCAGATACAAACACATCAAGTACAGATAAGGTTTAGAATTATTAGTATGTTGTTTGGGTGCACTGACGATTCATTAAAATGCCATTGAAACAAAAAATTAAACTTTTTTAGAAATTCTTTTTTTGTAATTATTAATGATTGTCATTATCTATAGGAACCTGGTATTATGAGTGTGTCTAAGGCAGGCTGCGGTCAGTTTCAGAATTTTTTTTGTCCAGGGTGGGCTTACAACCAATTAAGAATTCACTTGGCTACTGATTAGGAATGGGTCATGACTGCTGAATTTAGAGTACTAGTCAAACATGGATTCGACTATTTGTCAAGTGTGACCTCAGGTTATGGTCAATACAGCTGTTGGCGAAGCAATGACTTAACCACTTGTCAAGCATGTACTCATCCACTAGTTTTGCAAAGACTTGCTACTGGCCAAGTGTGGAATTGACTACTGGCCAAGTATGGCCAGGACTGGTTACCGACTGATTAGGTACAGGTTTGACTGTGTGTTATGCCAGGGCTTTCTACTGGCCAGACATGGACTCCACTACTGGTCAAGCACATAATCAAGTACTAGTCAAGCAAGGAGCTGAGTACTGGTCAATCATGTAGTTAATTGCGGGGCAAGTTTGGACATGACTACTTGCCAAGCATGAACTCAACTACTGGCCAAGCATGAACTCGACTACTGGCCAAGCATGAACTCAACTACTGGCCAAGCATGAACTCAACTACTGGCCAAGCATGAACTCAACTACTGGCCAAGCATGAACTCAACTACTGGCCAAGCATGAACTCAACTACTGGCCAAGCATGAACTCAACTACTGGCCAAGCATGAACTCAACTACTGGCCAAGCATGAACTCAACTACTGGCCAAGCATGAACTCAACTACTGGCCAAGCATGAACTCAACTACTGGCCAAGCATGAACTCAACTGCTGGCCAAGCATGAACTCAACTGCTGGCCAAGCATGAACTCAACTGCTGGCCAAGCATGAACTCAACTACTGGCCAAGCATGAACTCAACTACTGGCCAAGCATAAACTCAACTACTGGCCAAGCTTGAACTCGACTACTGGCCAAGCATGAACTCGACTACTGGCCAAGCATGAACTCGACTACTGGCCAAGCATGAACTCGACTACTGGCCAAGCATGGACTCGACTACTGGCCAAGCATGGACTCAACTACTGGCCAAGCATGGACTAGACTACTGGCCAAGCATGGACTCAACTACTGGCCAAGCATGAACTCGACTACTGGCCAAGCATAAACTCAACTACTGGCCAAGCATAAACTCAACTACTGGCCAAGCATAAACTCAACTACTAGTCAAAGTTTGGGATGAACTACTGACTGTGCATTAATATGACTTCTGGTCAAGTATGGATGGAGTACTACTCCAGCATGGAATTAGGCTCCATTGAAGCACAGAATTGAATAATGACTACTAGTTCAATTTGGATTCGACCCACTGTCAAGCATCATCAACCTGACTACTGCTGAAGCCACAGATTCAACTACTGCTGAACCCACGCACTCGACTACTAGCCAAGCATGGGATCAACTGCCGGTCAAACACACAGCACATAAGTGAGGCCTGCTTCCAAAAAAGTCCTCACTGCTATTCAGGCCTGAAGAGGGTTGCATTAGTCTCTCTCTTTCCATCATGCCATTTTCTCTCTCTCCCTCTCCATATTCTCATCTCTCTGTCCTTTCACACCTTCAAACTGTATCTCCACAGGCTCTCCACCCCTTTTTTTTCCTGTTTCCTATGTAGTGTGCAGTGCTTGGTCAGAGGGGTGAGAGGTGTAGTAGAGGAGAGTGTGAGAGGTGGAAGATGCCAGTGTGCATGACCTGTTGGAGTGGTAATTGTGGAGAGGCTGACCGGAGAGTGGTGAGGGTTACACAGCTGCGGGGGGTCACGGGCATGCATGCGGCTCCTGCTCATCATTATCATATCGCACACTAACACACAGAGCATGAGCAGGACAATGGCCAATCTGCAGGAGAGCTGGAGTGGACAGCGGCAATCTGGACATGCTTGAAGAGAAGAGTGGCTGCAGAACAGGCTCCCCAGACCAACGGCCAGACTCACTCACACACGCACTCGCTCTCTCCCACACTCTCTCTCTCTAGCCCGGTTTCCATCCAGCTGTCAAATTAAATTCAGGAGAATGACTGAAAAGCTGCAAACAAAAATCGTGTGACGCATGCCGTTTCCATCAGCTCTGTGCAACAGGATATAACTCTCTTTGCCACATCTGTCAAACACCTCTGAGAAATCGGTAGTGTTGAGCTTGCTGTAGTGTTCTATTTAATGGCTGTATTTTACATACAGGGATTGTAGCGACTGGCTTTACCGCTTAATATCAGGGTTATAACTGAACAGTGCCGTTTAAGATCTTCAAAATTCAGCTGGTATCTGCTGATATGTTTCAAAGCTACGGCCAGATAACCCCTGCCTGAAAAACAAGCCAGACCAGCACTGCTGGTCAGCTGTAAAACCAGCTTACGTTGTGTTTTGGATGCTGGTAGGCTGGCCAGCAGCAGTCAAGGTTAATATGCTGGCCATCAGCAAAACCAGCTTGTGATGTGTTTTGGAGGCTGCTCAACCAGACGTGGTAGTAAATATGCTGGTCAATCAGCACTGGAGGTTAACATCGTCGCTGTCCAAAGAAAAACAGGTATCTCCAAAATGGCAACTTTACAGGAGAGCCCAAAAACCTCATTTAATTTGAATGGAAGTCAATGGAACCAGACGTCTTACCAAGCTGGTTTGGGCCATTTCTGTTGGCCCATTCTTCATTAAATTTCCACACAGTGTAAACAGCAGCTCATGTGACCAAATGAGGCATACAAGTAAAAATCAACAAAAATGGAGATGCATGGTTTTCTTTGGACAGCGACAATATGTGGTCACCAGCAAAATCACCCATAAGCTAGTTTTACTGGAAACCAGCATGTTTGAAACGAACATGCTGGTTTCCAGTAAAACTAGCTAATGTTGTGTTTTGGATGCTGGTATGCTGGTCAACCAGATGAGGACATTAATATGCTGATCAGCAGCAATGGAAGTTAACATGCTGGTCAGCAACAACAGATGTTAATGTGCTGGACATCAGCAAAGGCAGTTGGTGTTGTGCTTTGGATGCCGGCTGGTTGCATTTGCAGGTCACCACCAACACCAGTTGTGCTTTGGATGCTGGTATGCTGGTTAACCACCGCTGGAGGTTAACATGCTGGTCATCAGCAAAACGAGCTCATGTTGAGTCCTGCTCTAACCCACTTCGACTCAGTAGTCACGGCAGAAGGGGAGGAGGAGACAGTGAGGAGTGCTCTCGCCCTCAGCATGTTAGCTTCACTGTGCTTATAGCCTTTAGCATGCTAATGAGCCAGCTAACAGTGGAAGGTGGCAGAGCTGTGTCAGCAGTCGTGCATAATCGAGGAGCAGTTTGTAAGTTGAAGCCCGGTTAAAGGAGTGGCTACAGCTTCAGAATAAGGCTACCCTTATAAAGCCTTTATGAATGGTTTCATATGCATTAATAAATGATTTTAATAAGGCCATAGACACTTTTACATTATTACATAAGTGGTTAAAACACAAAGCAATGAGCTGTTGTGATTCTTCTGTACTGTTAAGCTCAGATTGTGATGTTTATTGATCCTGCTTTTATTGGTCCTACTCATCAGTCAGCATTAAAACCTGTTAGTGTAATCATATACACATATTCATAAGATTAAACTGTTTATTAATGTGTTATAACCGCTTATTAAGATATTAAGACTTTTTTCAATAAAGGCTTTATAAGGGATCGTAATTAGTGTATTGCTATGGCTTATAAACAGCTTTGTCCATCATTTCACTGACGTTTGAAAAGGTTCATGCGTCCGGTCACAGTGATTTCCGAGCTAGTTTGGCTGTTGAAGTTGACACTCTGGTGTTCTCTCCATCCCTCCCCCCTCCGAGGCCTTGTCTAGCACCCTTCTTCACTCGAGCTAATAAAGTAATGGAGCAGCCGCTTAGGATCGTGCTAGGGATTCCACCCACAGAGGGGAAATGACGAGGGCTTGTTAAAACTAGGGGACTAGCTAGTCTTTCTCTCTTCCCTGTCCGTCTGCCTGGTCTCTAATGAAAGCTTCTCACCTTGCCTTTCCTTCTTTCTCTCTTTTTTCTCTGTCCCTGTCCCGTCCCTCTCTTTTTCTCTACAGTCAGCACTCTACAGTCTCTCTTTCTCTCCTGTTCAGCATCCGTCTTCCATCCTTTCATCTTTTTTAGCTCTCACCAACAAGTAAAACTCCCTCGTTTTCTTATCCTCACTTCCTCCTTGCGGCCTCTCGTAGTATTCCATAATGGGAATACCGGGCTAGCTTCCTTTTATAGCTAGCCGGAGACCCGGGGTGCGTCCCGATTACACACTAGTGTTTGAGTATGTAGTGTGTAGTACAGTTTTGAATGCCAAAGTTGAGTATACTCAAAAATCCACAGTGCCCACTCACGTACGTTTCTGAGTACGGTAATGATGGCCAACAATGCAACGGGAACCAGACAGTTAGGAACTTATCACATCTGGAAAAGTCTGGCGGACGGTGGTACGACAGTGGCTGCTGTGGTGGCAGGAATAGTATTGGTGTATAAATCTGAGTTTTACCCACATCAGTCACCACAGCCTGTAAAATTAGTTTGAGGAGAGTCCAGCTTGGTATGACGTACGCTTCACTTCCTGTTAGTGAGAAACGTGTAGTTTCCTAGCTGCAGAGCTCACACTAATACAATTAGGACTGGGCCTAGACTGTAAGTGTTAGTGTGTAGTGTGTAGTGTTAGTGTGTAGTGTGCTAGTGCATGGCTGAGTGTGTAGTGCATGACTGTAGTAGCTACTGTGTGCAGTTCTTATGAGAGGGCTCATATCCTTTTTCTTAAAAGTACAGAGCGCTATAAGCCAGATAGCTCAGGTGTTCCAGGATTGGAGGGGGAATGACAGAGATGCCATCCTCCTTATGATCACTCCATCCGTCTGATTCTGTAGCGGTTATTTTGAGGTAAATTGTTCCATTAAGACACTTTAACTGGAAACAGAAACTGGAGAAATGCTGTATTAATGTGGATATTAATCATCATTAATCATCTAAATATTTTAGTTACTATTTGTCTCACTGGTCCTGACAGGATACCGCACTGGTTTATCTGGTTTACCTCTCATTTACTTTCTTCTCTTATTCCTTTACTCCGTCTTTCTTGTTTTCTCACTGTCTCTCTCCTTCTGCCTTGTTCTCTCTCCTTCCATCCATTTCCTTCTCTTTTTTCTTCTCACTGTCTTCTCTTCTTTTTCGCTCACTCTCTCTGCTCTGTTTTCCTCTTACTGTTGCCTGTTCTGCTCGTTCCTTTTTTTTCCTCTTCTCTTTTCTCTGCTTATTGTCTTCTCTTCTTGTTTTTTCTCTCCTTCCCTCTCACTCTTTTCTCTCTCTCCTTGTCTCAACATCTTCTCTTCGTGTCTTTCCTTCTCTCCCTCCCTCTCACTCTTCTGTCTTTTCATCTCAACATCTTCTCTTCTTTCTTTCCTTTTCTTTTCTTCCCACTGTCTTCTCTTTTTTATTCTTCCTCATCTTTCCCTCTCACTCTCTCTTCTCTGATTTTCTCTTACTGTTCTCTCCTTCCTTCTCATTCTCTTCTCTCTCTCCTCGTCTCAACATCTTCTCTTTTCTTCTTCATTCGGTCTTTTCTTTTCTCTGTCTTCCTCATCTTTCCTCTTCTCTTTCTCTCCCTCCATTTCTTCTCTGATTTTCTCTTACTGTTCTCTCCTTCCTTCTCACTCTCTTCTCTCTCTCCTCCTCTCACCATCTTCTCTTCTTCTCTTTCCTTCTCACTCTCTCTTTTCCTCTCACTTTCCCATTCCCTTCCCTTCTGTTTTTTTTATCTCCCACTCTCTTCTCTCTCTTTTCCTCTCGCTCCTCTCATTGTCATCTTCTTTCCCTCTCTCTCACTTTTAGTAAATTATTAGTAATGGTCATTTAGGTAAATAAACAAACAACCAATTATAAGAACAAAAACAACAACAATAATAATAATATATAGAAGAAGGAGTAGAAAATTACATGATGTGATATAAAGCTGTATCGGTTAGCCGTGCTGTTGAGGAGGATGGGAGGAGAGTGACCAAGAGCTGGACAGATCCATCTGAAACAGGAAATACCTGACTCCAGGGCTGATTGGAACATGTGTGTGAGCGCTGAAGCTGAACTCCTCCGTTCTGCCCTGTGCTGTCAGTGTAATCACACACACACGCGCGCGCGCGCGCGCACGCACACACACGCACGCATGCACGCACACACGTACACACACACACACACACGTATGCAGGCACACACGCACACACACACACACACGCATGCAGGCACGCACGCACACACACACACACACGCATGCAGGCACACACGCACACACACACGCATGCAGGCACGCACGCACACACACACGCACACGCACGCACACACGCACACGCATGCAGGCACGCACGCACACACACACGCACACACACACGCGCACACACACACACACACACACACACACACACGCACGCACGCACACACACGCACGCGAACACCCACACACGCGCACACATACACACACCCACCCACACACACCCGCGCACACGCACGCACGCACACACACACCTACTCCTCTCCTTCCTTCTTCTCTCACCCCATCCCCACTTTCTTCACCTCCTCTCTCCGCTCCCCCTTTCCCCAGATCTCTGCACCGCGCTTTGATTTATATATTTATTTGACTACCCTTGTTCCGGCGCTCGGAATGAGATGAGTTTAGCTGGCACACACTTCTTCTCTTCCCTTTTTTTGCCGCCCATGTAATCTTCGCACTGTCATGCTGAGAGATGGAGAGAGAGAGAGACAGACAGACAGGGGTCAAAACTGATACAAGGTTAATCAACCACTTTTACAGAGCTATTTCACCCAGTAAACTTTCTGCTGGAGTGACAGGATTGCGGCGCTGACGCAGCTTGCTGGCGTGCACAGCTGTGGACCATTACTGCTTCAGAAAAGCGCCGGGCTCTGCACAGGAACGGGCACAGCGAGGCCATATACTCTCACCAGTGGTGTAGCCAATGAATACGCCCATATACTGACCCGTTTTACCGGCTATTTCTTGTTTACCGACCTCCAAAGGTATGTTCGTATATATACTCCCACTTAACCTACATAACCTATAATAGGCGCCTCGCAAGTTGCACGGTGGCTGGATCTCAGACGGCTCACTACTCCCTATAAAGTGCCCTGTGTAGGTCATGGAATTATGGCTTCCACACCCAAATAGCGCACTGCATGTTAGCGAGGGAGTCGTGCAGCTAATGGTTGAATATAAATGGTGTTCTGTTCAACACAGGAAGCCCTCTTCAGGCGTGGAAGCCATTATTTCCTGACCTACATAGTCCACTACGTAGGGAGAAGCAGGACTGCCAACTTTTATATCTTTGTTACAGTGAGACTTCAGTGGGCTGGGATGGGATGGGAGGTGGGTGGACGTCCCGCACTAATGAGGTCAGAATACAGAGGATATATAACCACAGGTCACTTTATTAGGTCCAGCTAATTGTATCTACATCCATTGTCCATTTTATCAGCTCCACCTACCATACAGGAGCATGTTGTTGTTCTACAAGTGCAAACTGTAGTGCATCTGTTTCTCTGTATACTTTGTTACCCTGTTCTTCAATGGTCGGGACCCTTACAGGACCACCACAGGTCAGGTATTATGTGAGTAGTGGATCATTTCCAGCACTGCAGTGACATTCATGTGGTGGTGGTGGTGGTGTGTTAGTGTGCGTTGTGCTGGTGTGAGTGGATCAGAGACAGCAGTGCTGCTGGAGTGTTCAAAGGCCTCAGTGTCACTGCTGGTCTGAGAACAGTCCACCAAGCAAAACCCTCCAGCCAGCAGCAGTGGGCAGCATCCTGTGACCCCTTATGAAGGACTAGAGGATGAGCAACACACACTGTGCAGCAGCAGATGAGGTGGACCAGACATGTAGGAGTGTCTAATAGAGTGGACAGTGGGTGGACACAGTCCACTCCTGCAGCACTGCTGTGTCTGATCAGCTCACACCAGCACAACACACACCAGCATGCCACTACCACCACTTCAGTGTCACTGCAGTGTTGAGAATGATCCACCACCTACATAATACCTGCTCTGTGGCGGTTATGTGGGGGTCCTGCCCACTGAAGAACAGGGCAACAAAGAAAGAAGATTGACTACCATCTGTAATTGTAGAGCTACAAAGTGCTGGTATATGGTAAGTGGAGCTGATCAAATGGACAATGAGTATAGATACAGGCCAGTCAGAAAAGAGCCTGTTATCGGTAGCCAGCAGTGCAGCTCTCTCTAATCCCTTCACCTGATTGCACTTGATAAGTAGAGAGTTCAAAGCGAGCAGCTGCATGGTGAAAATGGGTACATATAGCCTTCTATTAGCTGACCTAGTGAAAACGGTTTAACTGATTAGCAGGAACTGTGCTTAATCTCCAGCATGAACTGAGCTGCTGCGTGTGGTCATGAATGCTGCTTGAGCTCTTGTCAGTTTGTCTAAGGACTGTGTCCATTAATCATTTTACTGACCATGTCATGTATCTGCCAGGTATGTACCTTCAAATGTACTGAAGTATGGAGAGTAACTGTAGCTTGGTTTATAATGGTGCTAATGTCCTATCATCATTTCTGGAACAAGACTCTAGTGTGTCTCTCAGTCCACCAGTCTTTATTAGAAGGTCATTAATTAGTCTGACACTAGGGTTGCCGCCCGTCCTGTAAAATACGGAATCGTCCTTTATTTGGCAATGGAATGTTGCTGTATTAGACCAGTACGGGACACGATTTGTTCCGTATTTCCATAAATGTCCGTAAATTTGTTCCGTATTTCGATTAATGTCCGTAAATTTGTTCCGTATTTCCGTAAATTTGTTCCGTATTTCCGTAAATGTCCGTAAATTTGTTCCGTATTTCCGTAAATGTCCGTAAATTTGTTCCGTATTTCCATAAATGTCCGTAAATTTGTTCCGTATTTCCGTAAATGTCCGTAAATTTGTTCCGTATTTCCGTAAATGTCCGTAAATTTGTTCCGTATTTCCATAAATGTCCGTAAATTTGTTCCGTATTTCCGTAAATGTCCGTAAATTTGTTCCGTATTTCCGTAAATGTCCGTAAATTTGTTCCGTATTTCCGTAAATGTCCGTAAATTTGTTCCGTATTTCCGTAAATGTCCGTAAATTTGTTCTGTATTTCCATAAATGTCCGTAAATTTGTTCCGTATTTCCGTAAATGTCCGTAAATTGGTTCCGTATTTCCGTAAATTTGTTCCGTATTTCCGTAAATGTCCGTAAATTTATTCCGTATTTCCCTAAATGTCTGATTTACACGTCTGTCACACACACATGAATGTGTCTCTCCCCACCACCTCCCCCCTCTGGACTTAGCTCAGAAACGGGACACGCTTTGTTCCGTATTACCGTAAATGTCAGATAAGCACGTGTGTCACACATGATTGATCACACTCTCCCCCAAACAACCCCCCTCCCACCCACCGGAATCAGATCACATAGGGGACCCGATTTCATACTACTTTCTTTTGGACATGGAATGTTTTTTACACACAGTTACTGTCCATCACTGCAGGCCATGCTACATCATGTCAGTAGTGGAGTGTTCATTAAAGTGTCCTCCATACTTTCAAAAAGTCATTCAGACCGAACGCACATTACTCAGTGTTTCAATATTCAACCAACTAACGTTACGCCGCTTTCCAAAGACGCTTGTGGCTCCGGGGGTGAGAAAGGAGGCCTGCACAGAGAGTGCGGAGGGATTCAGAGCTTTATTAGTGTTTGACAGAGAGTGGTTTTGACAGCCTTCTGTCCACTGCATGCGACTGTAGTCCTAAACGCTCCACTTTTTGCTCGGTACCACAGCACAATAAAAAATAAGTTAATATCATATTTTGTTGGCTCACATTCAAGCCCCAGATTTAACTTCATTTCCCATATCGAGCGGAAAGCTCTGCAGACGGGGGTGCAGACAGCTCAGTACATCACCGGACAGCAGATCCCAAACCTCCTGGATTTATACACCAGCCACTGCCTTTGGAAGACCTCCATCCACCCAAGCCATGGTCAGTTCTCACAGCTGCCAAGCAGGAGGAGGCATGAAGTCCAGAACCAGCCGGTTCAGAAATAGTTTCCTCCACTGAGCCATCAGGTAACTTAACAAACAGGTTCAGTGCTGGTGGTTCGGCCAACAGGACTGTCACAACACAACTCACCTAAAGCATCATCTTGATGATCTCCATGGGCCATCCACACCATTACTCTCACCATCACTCTGCACTTTACATCTAGCATATATATATATATATATATATATATATATATATATATAGCGGTCACCAAACCTGGACCTAGAGAGACCTTGTAAGTCCAACCTCATGCTGCCCAGTCCTCTTTGTCTAATGCATCTCAGCCATCAAATACCTCTGATGAAGTTAACTAGCTGAAGCAGCTATGCCAGACTGCGGGTAAAAGTCTTGGCCAGGGTTAGTGACCACAGTGAGCATTGCACCTCTGCCTTGACACGCCTGCCCAACCAATAGTTGGTGTCTTTTTGCAATTATAAGGCCTTCATATTGTGCTTCTGGTTTTCCCTTTCAGTTTTTTACGTGCATTTTTAAAAATCTCATGTGGAAAACGGATATGTGTCACATCTGTGCTAAGAATATCTTCGCACTGCCTAGTCTGGGTGCCTGAGACCGAGTAGTGTAAGAAATTGCATTAGCTATGCAGCTCAGTGGTAGATTTCCCCATAAGTTTGAGTATTAAGATTAACGAGCATGCCAATACGCTTCACAACCAATGTTCTCTCACATGCGGGTTTCCCAAAAACCCTCATTAGACGCACTCTTAAGAGGAACTCGGCAGAATGTAGCTTCTAAAGCTAAGAGTGGTTGATCAATCAGGATCACGAGTTTGGCTCCTGTTGTAAATAATCAAAGAAATCTGACAGACTTTTCAGCATTTTCTCATTAGCGCCACGTTAGGCTGCGTGCCGGCGCGAAGGAGAGATATGGGCCCATATTCACCAAGTCCTAAAATAGGAGTGCTGGTCCGGGACCAGATTCATGTCTTATTTACGATGGTCTTTCATGATGGGAACAGATCCTAGATTAGCACTTCTAATTTGAGAAGCTTTGTGATTCCACTCCCTAATCTCTACATGGGCGGGTGTGTGATGTTGGGTGACATGCACAGGGAAGTATCATAAATCACTCAGTTTGTAAGGTTTATAGATTTGAACATTCCAAAATGAACTAAGGTTATGAACAGAACATGGAGAAATAGGAGCTTTGATGGAATGTGAAAGGCATACCCATGTATCCTGCTGCAGAGATATCTACTGAAGTTAGCATGCTAACCCGCTAGCCCAGCCCATCCTCTTCGTAATACCACTTTGTACCCCGAAAAGCAATAGCTACTGTAGTCACTGTAGCATTGGATCTGCCTTCA
Organism: Prochilodus magdalenae; assembly: GCA_024036415.1. Classification (NCBI taxonomy): domain Eukaryota; kingdom Metazoa; phylum Chordata; class Actinopteri; order Characiformes; family Prochilodontidae; genus Prochilodus; species Prochilodus magdalenae. The sequence goes on from JAMWET010004505.1 coordinate 29,831, forward strand.
GTCCAGCATGAGAGGATGGAGAAGTAGCTTGTAGTCATGTAGTCGAAGCCGAAGCCCCTGGCATGTGGTCGTTATCACCACCGCCACTAGCTCTCAGCAGGAAACCACATTTGGCAGCTAATAAGAAATGAATTACAACAAGAGCTAATATTGGCATTGCTTTCCACCGCTGGAGACTTGGTCTTGGTGAGGGAAGGGATTAGGTTCTAGACCAGTATGGGACTGTTCATGCTAACACTATGGAGGGACTGTAAATGATGCAGTCTGGTAAGAACAACAGGTCCCTGTAGGTAACGCTCTGCAGATATGGTACAGCCTTGTGACTCTTCTGAACAAACATCTTTTGGGACAGCGACAGGTCTGATGTATAGGAAGGGTGATTCGAGTGGTCAGCTGATTGGTTGAGGACCGGGAGCCAAGGGTTTATCTGGAATTACCCAGGAACAGAGAGAGGGACAGAGGAGAGATTTAGGGCAGAGAAGGCCAGGAGAGGCTGAAGACGCCATTTTTTGAAGGCCTGTAACCTAGGCCTGATCAGAGGGGCTAGAATTTAGAGCTTCCACGCTTTCTGCAGAATTACAGACTGTTACTTTAATGGACCAGAAGCTGTTCTGTTATCCATCTTTCATTCAATTGCTTTTTATTTTTCTGATGTACTAATGATTTTTTGGCATCATATCAGTTATGCTATCGTTTCTATCCTTTATATCTCCTTTGTTTGCCATTTTTCATGATTTTTATCCTTTTGGAGAACTTACAGAAAACCTGTTTTCAGCCTGTTGAAGCCCTTTAAATACACTCAGTGCTAAAACTGCATTTTGTGACTCTTGAACTTGTTTACAAACACCAAAAAAGAAACTACATCCCTTCAAGGTTGTGTCATCTTGTGAATTGCTCCATTACCTAGCCCCGTTTTTATTGGACATGTGAAAGGAGCGCAGAGTTCAGTCTAGAAGGTGCTGTTCAGAGTATGTGAGTGGTGTAGAGTTTGGAAAGGCTTCCCAGTAGTGCTCTATCCCATCCCATGTCCCACCCTGACTGCCTTTGAATGACATGAGTGATGCAGCAGTGGCTGTTACAGCACTTACACGACAACCATTCGTGCACAGCGTTGGTGCCGTGAAGCTGTTCAGCAGACCCACACACGTACATTCTCACCAGTCACAGCCAAGTTCTTCAAATGCTACACACAGTTAATCATCTGCTCTGCTGTGAGAATGAAGAGCGTGTTAAGCACACTTGTTTGTTTACTCTCTGCAGATGTGTAATACTTGTAGATGTAATACCATGTAGAGATTAGGGACTGTAATCACAAAGCTTCTCAAATTAGAAGTGCTAATCTAGGATCTGTTCCATTTTCAAAGACCATTGTAAATAAGACATGAGTCTGGTCGTGAGCTTTGTGAACATGGGCCCATATCTCTCAACTGCTCTTGGAAGCAGCTAGTAACGTAACTTCATGCTAATGAGAAAATGCTGTAATAGCTGAATATCAGATTTCATTGATTATCATCAAAATAATATCTGCACCCAGAAGGAGGTGTGGGGTTGTGGTGCTATTGGGAAGGAAGATAAAGGTTACCAGGAACAATAAACGATGATACATTCAGACTGATATGGGCAAAATGTATTGAGCTACACATACAGAATAGTGTCTCTCAGTATTGCGTTAGGCCGCCATGTTGACTAATGCAACATGCCAAATGTCTTGGTTCCTAATGGTGTCCTGTGATAATCCATTTTGTGCAGCTTGAATATTCTTACAGGCCTTCTGGACGTGTGACAAGAAACCGTTCCTCCACACACAGATTCGTTGGGTGTCTCTGCCAAGACAAAATCAGGACTTGTCACTGAAGATGACCCCCTGCTATTTGGGGTCACTCCATGACAGTCTGGCATGACACCACTGAAGTCTTGATGTTGTGACGTAATGTTCTGTGTGCATGTAGTCCAACGGTGCTAGCAATAACCGGATAACTTACGTAGGGCATCACTGCTTGCTAAATATCGGCAGCCCCAGGTTGGTACTGTCAGGTACAGCGATAGGACCCATCCTTGTCTACGTCACATGCATGGCAGAGCGTGCAACTTCAATCATTTGCATGTCTCACAATGTCAAACCTACCCACCAAGTTTCAGTCCTGTAGGTTAATTTAAAAGTAGGTTGGTGCAACTATTTTTTGACAATGAGCGTCAAATAATCAGGAGCGGCGTGGATTGGAGTAGCATGAGCATGGAGAGACGGCGGGGCGGCATGTAGAAAATCGTAGCGAAGCTGGAGCAGAGCAATTACAGAATCTGGATACAGCTAGTTCCAGCATGAACAAAGCCTTGGACCTACATTCAGAAACTGACCACTGATGAAAGGCCTACCCAATTGTGGAGGACAATCAGATGCACTGCAGTCTGTAATTGCGCATGTATCTAGTGGAGCTATAAAGAAGATGAACCTCGTAATGTGAACGCTGAGGTTTCTACTGAAGTAGAAAGTACAAGTGTGTACAGTCTGTCTGTAACAGAACTCAAATGGCCAAAGCCCTGGACGACAGGCTCTGCCAGCATACGGAATATTTTCCTCCATGGCGAAAACAAGAACAGCTCATGAAATGAGAGGTCATATTCCGCCAACCTTTCTCTCAGCGCAGTATTAGCTTTGCCAACACCAAATCGAAGACTGGACACGAGCCTAGTTTAAATTGAGCAGGAAAAATGGAACGGTAATTGTTTTTTTTTTTTCTTCGTCTTCTTTTTCTCGCGACGGAATTCACTTTTATTTAATGATTTTCCGAACGTGCATTAGGATGTTTCATTTGAGCGTTGAATTAATTTCAATGTACTCTCAAATCTGATAATAAATTTGTTTTTAATGAAATGTGGCTGCGCATGCTAAATACTGCATAGTTAATTGAATGTTTTTTGGGCTGCAAACTTAATTGGAAGACATTAAGAAAAGTGAGGGGGGCGGATGTGTGTGTGGGTGGGGGGCAGTGACGGGAGAACGTGGTGCGGGAGCGTGTGCATAGGTGGAGTGCTTTATTTCTCCGGTGAAGGCACGAAGCTGAGAACGTGGTTTCTTTCGGAGTTGGATGAGCCTCGTCTTTTCCTCACTCCCTTCTTCTTTGTCCCCTCTTCATCTTCATCTTGGCTTTCAGGAGGGATCCACTGCTACTCGAATGCTAGTTTTACTCCTCACTGAGGGCTGTGGAGGCTTTTGAAAGGGTTTGGAACAGTAATTGTGCCAAGCCTGGGCCTAGAGCTCTTCACTACCTGCTGAAAGGGTTTATCGGCTGGGGATAGGTGGCTGGATTTGTGCTCTAAGGCTTCTGTTGACGGATGCTGCTCAGATGTTGTATGTAAACAGTGTTTTTCCTGTAGGTTTCCAATAGATGCTCCGAGTGTGAGATCATCAGTGAACATGACATATCTGGGTTATCGGATTCACTCTCGCTTATGAAAGAGAAAAGCATGTAGGGGTACTTTTGCGAAGTATATTTAATATTAAAGGATTTACACCCATCATCAGAAGAATAGCTGAGCCCGGAAGGAAGTGTGGGATTACAGTTCTATTGGGAAGGACGATAAAGGTTACCAGGAACAGTAAATTATACATTTAGACTGATATGAGGAATATGTATTGAGCTACACATACAGAAGTAGTGTCTCTCAGTATGGCATTGGGCCCCCATGTTTGCTAATGCAACACGCCAGCGTCTCTGTATGGAGTTGTAGAGGCTCCTAATGATGTCCTGTGATAATCAGTCCCATGCAGCTTGATAATTCGCACACAGATCATGCGGTAGGAGTGGAGGCGGAGTGACACCAGGCCCTCTGGACTTGGCACATGACAACAAACTGTTGATCATGGTGCTGACCACGGTGCCTCCACACATGGATTTGTTGGTTGTCTCCACCAAGACAAAAGCTGGACTCGCCACTGAATGTGACTCCTGTGGAGTGACTTGGAATGTCCTGCTCATGTTCCAAGTCACTCCATGGCCGTCCCGCATTGAATGAGACATTAACCGCACTGTGCCACCTCTTCTCAAACTATGACTCCCGTCACTCACACCCCACAGGCATTTATAGTTCCATCATGCTCATGTAGCACCACCTGCAGGAGAGATTTGTTTTTCTTCGTCTTGTTGGTACACAATTCCACTAACTAGTTTTGAGATTCCTACTCAATCAGGAATGGTGTGCTCGTATATGGCTTTTTGATCTGATGTATGGTTTTCCTAAATACTTTTTCCTAAAGAATGCTTTTAAATTTATGACAATTAAACATGTAATATTCACCTCTAGTGTATATTAAAGGCGGTCAGGTAGGAGTGGACTCTTCACTTTGAATGATCAGATCAGGTACAGGTAGCTGACGCTCTTATCCAGAGCGACTTACAGAGGTTGATCATATTACAGGTGGGCCAGTGTTGTAGTATTAGGAGTCTTGCCCAAGAACTCTTATTGGTGTAGCACATCATAGTCACCCTGACTAGGATTCAAACACCAGTCTCCCACATGGCTCAGGTGTTATCTTGGCCAAATATGTTGACACCCACAAGGAATTGGTTTCAGCAGTTTGCTGAATCTTGGCTAGGCTAGCCTTGTGTGCTAAACAGCTAGTCAAACATGTTTAATAGTGCATCAGAATTTTTGATGGGGCCTATAAAATATAACATGCACATTTATTGCTTTATTTGTCTGTATAAGATTTTGACATACTGCCTGTTTGCTGACTGGCAAACTAGCAAAGGTATGAAGTTCTATATGCAGTCACATAGGATGGCTTGAGTAGCCTCCTGCATATAAACCAAGCTTGAACATCAAGCAGATTAAATGATACTCTAATGAGGACAAGAGACGAAGACGCAGGATGAAAGTACAAGTTAGAAAACAATCCCAACATGGTTACTAGAAATAATAAAAACAAATGAGAACAAGGAATACATAATACATAAAGCATAACAGAACCACCAACTCCACAGCAAGAACAACTAGGGGTATAAATAAGCAAGGTTAAATGGGAAACCCTGGAAAGGGGCGGAGCCACAATTTGGAAACAGGTAAGGAGTGTGACAATAGGGCGGCGACTAGAAGAATTTGGTAACCAAAACAAACCGGAACACATGGACACAACCACAACATGGATGGTTAGAGTCTAAAGCTCACCTTGAGCTCAGACCTTTCCTAACAAGGGCTGGTGCTGATACATGCTACAGTACAGTGGTCTTTGTGGTTTGAGCGGTCCAACCCATGACTCAACTGTCATTCTACCAGTTTCCATCTCATCAGCTGGGCAGCACAGAAAACCGTCTAATAACCGAAACACAGCAATGCAGGTCCATAGCCAGAAACGCCTTACAGAAGCCAAAGACTATATGAAGGATAGGTGTGAAGGGTCAGTGTGGTGTTGCCCACGTTAGCTAGGTTAGAGCCCACTGCCACCGCAGTTTGTAGGGTTTGCCTTTCAGCTGCAGCCATTTCTTCTGCCCTTTCTCATCACAAGGAAATGAGAGGAGCTGTTCATACACACGACAAGGAACACAGAACCCTGGCAGGATGGAAAAATCCAACTCAGTAGAGACTGCCCTTCTGAAATAATTAGCTAGGCAAAATTAGAGGCAAAGGAGGCAGGAGGCAAAGGAGGCAAAACAATGACAGAAGCAGAAAACCAGCGACGCTGAAGTTAGTGTTTAAATATTGTGAGTATTCTGAACTATTTCATTGCTGTGGGCCTTTTTTGGATGGGGGGCGGGGTTGACAAATGCATGGGGTCCGACCGGAGCGATTTCTGCTGCTGAAGTTGACACTCATATCGCCTCGATCTTCCGAGGGCTCACATAACAAACTTTACTTGAGCTAATGAAGAAACAGAGGAGGCCTTAACATGCTGCTGAGGATTGGTAAGGCCGAGCTGACATGGGTATGAATCTGTCTCTCTGGCTCTTCCATTTCCGTTCCTTCAGCTTTATGTGCTGTCCTTCACTCATTTCAACACTCTCAGTTGCATATACTGTATTTCTACAGGCTTATGTGTCCATCTCCAGTCTCTCTCGCTCCCATAGCCTCCACTCCTAAGCTTTAAATAATAGAAGGAGAGCTGGATGGAGTCCAAAAGTGTGCTAGAGAAAGTCGACACTAACTCATCTCTGTGTGCTGATGATATGAGAGCGTTCCCATTCACTCTACCCATTGTGTCTATGATAGAGCCAGCCGTGCCAAGACTACATGCTGAGCGACATCCCAGCTCCCTACATAACTTTTCCTCTCTCTTCCATTGTTTCTTTCTCTCTCTCTTTCTCAGGTCTTGTGGCTTTTAGTTTTAGTTTTTATATTTTCCATAGAAATGTGCTGATTTACAACAGCAAACATGAGCTGGATTTTTGTCTTTGACAATGAACTAAATGATGAAAATGACCGAATGGAGCTCAAAAAATGCTAATCAGTCGTATGTGAGAACAGAGTGGGGCTGGCTAATGTCTACGCTGACAGACGCCCACTCATACAGAACATTATCTTGGGAAAGTAACGGACGAACAGTGGTGCAGATGGGGTTTGAGCTGACATATGGGGATGGATGAGACAGAATGAATGGACAAACGATGTTGGTGTATGGATGAAGGTCTAAATAGGCATCAGGGAGCTACAGAAAGGTGGGCTACCTTGCTAGCTGTTGGTTAGCTTTTGCTTGCTAGGTTTCTCTGACTCTGACGCTGTTTTGTGTGGGTGGGGCAAGGGACGTCAGCCCTGTGATTGGCCAGGAAATGTTTATGAAAGTGTTATCCATGATTAGGACTGTGCAGTGTTTATATGAGGAGAAACATAGGGGTGATATACTGGTCATTTACTGATCAGTAGAACATTTCTCGAAAGTTTTACTTAGCACATGTTTACTGGTTTCCTGTAGGAGCAAAAAGAAAGCCAGACTCAGCCTGGCTGGGTTTTAAAAAGTTGTGCTGTTTTGTCTCATCTGGCTGAGCCATCGTTGTGGAAAAATGCTAATGGTTTTTACAGTAGGGGGTAGGGTGACCACTTTCATGATCCCAAAAACAGAAAACATCCAACCCCCAAAAGAAGGACACCATAAAGCATGTCCTTTGATACAGACATGAGCCAAACACACACATAATATTGTTTGCAAGTGAACATTTTAAACAGTTCATCCCAAAAAGAGAACTAAAAGGCGTCTGTCCAGATATTGCCGGACTGGGAGTTGAAAAAACAGACTGTCCGATCTGACCCTGGACGTGTAGCCACCCTAGTAGGGGGCCTTCTTTCTCCCCTCCCTTTATACACCCTCATGTCCAAAGACAGCAAGTCAGATGAATAGAAGATGCTAAATTGTCCTCTAGGTGTGAATGTCTATGTCTGTAAAGCCCTGCAATGTACTCAAAGCTTGTCCAGGGGGTTTTCCGCCTTCCCTCCATTTAGACACTGAGTTAGGCTCCTGCAACCCAGAAGGATAAAGTGGTTTAGAAGACTGGCCTCAAGTCTGGGCTATTAGGGAGCCAGGTAGTAGATTTATAACCAAATCTGTAGAGAGTGCCTTCCACGTGAAGGCCCAGAGAAAACGTTGACTGGACTAAGGACTGAGGTGGTCGTAAAAATGGGACTTGACTGTGTACAAGTGCATACATACCTCAAACTGTTGTTCCTCCTTCAAATACAAATCCCATATTTGTAAAAGAGGGTGGTAATACGTTTCTGAAGTCCTAGACTGTTACATAACAGTCCTAACTCTGCCCAAAATGATGCCCTCAAAAACAAACACCAGCTCGTATTCCAGGCCGGAAGAAACACTGACAATGGATCAAGAGCACTGGTTGGTTATACGTGCAGAAATGTACCTTTGCAGGCTGTGAAGGGTTTGTCCTCACTTTTCCAATCGTCTCTATGCGGGTATGGATGGCATTCACCAACTTCTCTACCGACTATTATTACCGCAGATGCTAAAGCTCGAACAGGTGCTGGCAGACTACTTAGCAATGTAGTTTCCAGGCTGTGAAGTGGATGCTGACACTTTTATACCCTTTCAGTGAGCTCTGAATGGACATGGTTGATGTTCGTCTTTAAACAAGGCTGAAGTTGGCTAGGTCTTCACCAGCTTCACAGGCATCTAAACCAAACTTTCCATTCTAGTAGCAGCAGTGTTTAAGGTGGAATGGAAAATTCAGAAAACAGGAAGCCAACTCAAGTGCCCCCAACTTAGAGAAGATTCTTGGACAATATCGAGACTTTGCACAGTGCAGGGAAGGGAGGAGGGCCGCAATCCAACCCTACAACCCCGTCAGCAACCTGTAAGTAGCAGCCATGCTGTGTGGTTATTTTTTGATTTTACTATTTGATGACTGAAGTGTCTTCAGTTGAAAGCTTTATAGTTAGCCAGGATCATTTTGTTTTCATGTCTGTGTCCGTTTAGACACCAGTCTGAGCAGAGCTCATCAATATATTCACCACAGAAGGCAAATTTCAAGTCAAGTGAAGTCAAATTTATTTATACAGCGCTTTTTACCACAGTCCTGGTCACAAAGCAGCTTTACAGAGAATCCGGGTCCAAGCCCCCAATGAGCTCTCCAAAGGCGACTGTGCCAAGGAAAAACTCCCTCAGAGGAAGAAACCTCGAGAGGAACCATGACTCAGAGGGCAGAACCCATCCTTTTCAGGTCAACCTCAGATAGCAACACACGCACACGAAAAAGGACCAGCCTTTACCATTATATGGAATGGACAGGGGAAGTGTTGGGTGTTTTTTGAGGCAGAGAAAGAAATGTCAGATTAGTCTGTGATTAAATAGCAGGACTGCCAGATTACACAGCATGACGTCAGATTAACTAGCATGATCGTTGGATGGCATGTGCATGATGCAGATGAGGTCCCCTCACAGCACAAGCAAGGGAGAAGCTTCACGGCAAACTGGCAGCAGGCAGGCAGTGGCACCCACCCGAGGCAGATGAAGCGATGGCAACAGAGTGCACAGGATGGGCAGTAGATCCGCAGCAGACCACAGAGCTTTGTGCAGTAACTCAGCTCCAGCAAAGAAGAACACACAGACAATTAGTGCTCGTTTTATTCAGGGGCCAAATCATAGGGTGTAAATGGGCGTGTAAAACTGCATCTGGACATTTCTATCCCATCCCAGTCACATACCTTCTACGTGGAACATCAGAGAACGATTTAAAGTGCTGAATAATTAATTCTGGCACGTCTTAACGTTTGAATAAGCACAAATAATATAGGCAAGCTGCCTGGTCAACCTCTTCTAAGAGAAGACCAGTATTATTTGAAGGCCTGGTGCAGTACCAGTTCAGGCTAGCAAAGGCTGCATTAAATGAAATGGATTTTCATAAATTCATGCAATGACTGAGGGCATCGGGTAGAATTGGGTGGTTGGAGTTAACACCACTACCAACCAGAAAGCTACCATCCCGTGTGAGAGGCGGGGGTTTGAATCCCAGTCTAGGCAGCAAACGCTGAGCTAATAAGAGTCCTTGGGTAAGACTCCTAACACTGCACTGGCCTACCGGCAAAACAAATAACCCTGTAGGTCACTATGGATAATGACTTCTCCTATGACAATGGAGGATAAGATCTCAAACTGCCTAAGACTTCTCCACAGTGCTCATACAGAAATGAAACACTGCTGGTAAACTGGCATCATCATGTTCCACCATAACCTCTCGGACTTAAGCTAGACTAGTTCATTAATGAATGTCCTGATACATTATTGGCACCCCAGGCCACACAGCGGAGCATGGAATAGAGTGATTGTGCATTACCTCGGTGTAGTGGAGCCTAAAAACATGGTTTGGTGTTGGAGCACGGCTTGGCTATATTTGCAAATGATGTCCTGAGCTTAGCTCCTGTTTTGTTAGCCAGTCCTCTCCGTGCACACCCTGATGGCCATTCTCTTCATGTTCCTGCTGGGTGCACTGAAAGAGTTGGCCAGTTGTCAGTTCTAGTCCACGTTCCCTGTTTCCCTCTTTTAAATTCTTTTTGTTCAGCTGCTGTGTTCGCTCCAAAATTGGACTAAAATGACCACTGCACTCTCGCCCCGATGAACGCACAACTGTCTGTGTTACGATGTCACGGAAGAAGAGCTTTCCTAACGCAATGAGCCGTCCACAACTATCCCGACCCGAATGTCTTCCCCTTTTGTACGGACGCTCGTGTGAAGCGTGGGAACAAACTGGGCGCAAAATTGCCAGAAATGGGTCTGGGTGCGGTCATTAAAAGAATAAGAGAGCAGGGCTGAAGAGTGTCCACTTGCGTTCCAGTGGACAATGGCGATGAGGTTATGATGGGTTTTATGTCTCTCCCTTTCTCGCTCTCTCTCTCTCTAAAGAAATCTCCAGATTTCCCCTCAAGATTGTGGTCTAGCCATGAGCTGAGGCTGCAGTGGTCATCACAGAGATGAAGCGTCCACTCAGTCACAGAGCGAACACGCGCGGCCGCTGCTACGCCGACTTCAATTACACTGCGCATGAGCCTCATCTGTGTGTGAAGAGCATCCTAAGGCCATTTTACAATTTGCATCAGGAACTGTATGGACGAGTGACTGGATGCTGATTAAACTTTCATTGGCCATCAAACAGCTGCGGACATCTCGTTTTCCAAAATGTCTTTAATACAAGCTGGCTGTTTTTCTGGCTGTTTGCGATAGGCTAACTTGGCATGCTGAACAGGAAGCTGTTTAGATCTTGCACAAGAATAAAGGCCTACATTGGGAATAATGCCTTATCCCACTCAAACCTTTCAGGTGATCCAACCACATGTGTAGCCAGAAAGTTTTCAACAAAGATAATTATCAAATCATTATTTAGACAGGTAACACCTGTGGTACATATATTAGCGGTACTACAGGGGTTGGACAATGAAACTGAAACACCTGTCATTGTAGTGTGGGTGGTCTCATGGCTAAATTGGACCAGCCTGGTGGCCAATCTTCATTAACTGCACATTGCACCAGTAAGAGCAGAGTGTGAAGGTTCAGTTAGCAGGTAAGAGCACAGTTCTGCTCAAAATACTGCAATGCACACAACATTATGGGTGACATACCAGAGTTCAAAAGAGGACAAACTGTTGGTGCACGTCTTGCTGGCGCATCTGTGACCAAGACAGCAAGTCTTTGTGATGTATCAAGAGCCACGGTATCCAGCTAATGTCAGCATACCACCAAGAAGGACCAACCTCCACCAGCATCACGTAGTGACCTGGCCACTATCCTGCAAGAAGAATGGCTTAAACTCCCTCTGACCACTGTGCAGGACGCAGTATATGTCATTCCCAAGACCAACTGACGCTGTATTGGCCGCAAAAGGAGGCCCTACACCATACTAATAAATGATTGTGGTCTAAAACCAGGTGTTTCAGTTTCATTGTCCAACCCCTGTATGTGTTAGACAGTCATAAGCATTACTAAATAGTTCAGTAATGTAGCAGTGAATAAGGACTAATGATGTTTTGGCATGTTATTGAGTAGTTTATAATCCTTACCTATGTCTCATTACTCATAAGATAATCATAATAATGATAACTGTGTTACTGCCATTTGGGACAGTAAGAAGGTATGTCCCAAGAAAGAAATACGTACCATAATTAAAACACTTGAGTTTATCAAACACACATCAAATGTATATATGAAGTATGTTTTGGTTATTTAATATTTATATATCATTGTTGTACACCTCTAAAGCATGTGTGTATATATGTGCAGACAACTTTACCGTACGGCCATTAAGAACGTTAAATAATTATTATTAATAGGATAGACAAGGATAGACATGTGGCCTACATGCCACACACTGAAGAGAGAGAGCGTGGGAGGATGGACGTGTGGCCTACGTGCCACACACTGAAGAGAGAGAGCGTGGGAGGATGGACGTGTGGCCTACGTGCCACACACTAAAGAGAGAGAGAGTGGTAGGATGGACGTGTGGCCTACGTGCCACACACTGGAGAGAGAGTTTGGGAGGATGGACGTGTGGCCTACATGCCACACACTGGAGAGAGAGTGTGGGAGGATGGACGTGTGGCCTACATGCCACACACTGGAGAGAGAGTGTGGAAGGATGGAAGTGTGGCCTACATGCTGCACACTGGTGAGGAATGGGGAGGATAGACGTGTGGCCTACATGCCACACACTGGAGAGAGAGTGTGTGAGGATGGACGTGTGGCCTACATGCCACACACTGGAAAGAGAGAGTGTGGGAGGATGGACGTGTGGCCTACACGCCACACACTGGAAAGAGAGAGTGCCACACACTGGAGAGAGAGTTTGGGAGGATGGATGTGTGGCCTACATGCTACACACTGGAAAAAGAGAGTGTGGGAGGATGGACGTGTGGCCTACGTGCCACACACTGGAGAGAGAGTGTGGGAGGATGGACGTGTGGCCTACATGCCACACACTGGAAAAAGAGAGTGTGGGAGGATGGAAGTGTGGCATACACGCTACACACTGGTGAGAAATGGGAAGGATGGACGTGTGGCCTACATGCCACACACTGGAGAGAGAGTATCGGAGGATGGACATGTGGCCTACATGCCACACACTGGAGAGAGAGTATCGGAGGATGGACATGTGGCCTACAAGCCACACACTGAATATAGAGTGTGAGAGGATGGACGCGTGACCTACATGCCACACACTGGAGCCAGCGTGCCATGGTGCTAGTAGGCCTCACATGGAAGTTACGTTTCGGTTTATTTGGTACAAGGGGTAAGTAAAGTAAGTGGTTTGTGAGTGTGTCTTTGGGTCTGGTCAAGGTCTTCCTGGTCAGTGTGCTCGGCCCCTCCCCCCCGCCGAGCCACAGCCCTAACTGTAAAGTGTTACTGACCTATTCTTCATAAAAAATACAAAACACCCTTTCACTGTACATCTGCAGGAAACTGAGCGTTTTCCATTGGTCATCTGTCCATTACCAAAGATTCCAATTTTATGTTTTAGTATGCGATTGATACCAAAAGCAGTCTGTGTTAGGTATCACTGGCTGGTTCTGTCAGGTTCTCATTTCCAGAGAAAATGAACATTCCCAACACTATTTAATAACTAGACACGGATGATACTCCGCTTTAGCGGCTGCTGTTTTCAGATTTATTACTTTGCTAAGGGAAGGGTTGGTGGACAGACAGTGTTCACAGACATTACAACATGGAGCCAACCTTGTGATGCCACATACCCCACCCTGCACACTGCACATTGTCCTTGAATGCCTCAGAGACATATACTTAGACAACACAAGCAGTGTAAAAATAAGCAGGCTTTCCCTGACTTACTTCCGTTTCCCATATGGATATTCCACTACCACACAGTGGCCACATGAAAAAATAAGCTGGAGGAAAGACAGAGGAACGAAAAGAGAAAAGGCTAGAAGGAAGGAAAGAGTGTGTGCATAGGGCAGGATGGGCTGTGAATGGGCTCACATGTGAATAAACCATGCCCACTGTAACGGTTGATTACATGCTCTTGACTATTGCGCATGCTCGCTGAGCTGTAGCTCTCTGCGCGGGACGAAGAAGCTAGTTGTAGCCTAGCCTCCCATCTGAAGCAGCTGCTTCTAAGTTACTCCGGACAGTAATGGTGAGATCTGTGGTTGCTTGGGCCAATAAACACCACTTCTACCCCGCATGGAGTGTGTCCTGGGCCTGTGTCTTTAGAGTGCACCGGGACCGGTGCCTTCTCCCAGGTCTGGCTCCTGCACCGCACCTTTTCACCCTTACACCACCCATGAAGTCATCATCCATCGCAGTGTTCCCCGTTGGACAATCGTATATGCCAGTTAGGTAGGCATTACCCAACCCTACAGTTTGGTAAGCTAAGCTAGCTAGAAAGCTAACACTTATGACGTTAGCCTTTATGCATACCCTCAATGTTATTCCTGATACTTTCACCAAAAACAGAGCACTGTCGCTTCACCGCAAGAGGGGCCTGGGTTCGATTCCGACCAGGGACGCCAGGGACCTTTCTGTGTTGGGTTTGTGTGTTCTCCCTGTGTCTGTGCGGGGTTCCTCTGAGTACTCTGGTTTCCTTCCACAGTTAAAAGACATGCAGTCTATGTGTAGCCCCTAGCATGGTGTGGCACAGCGGATAACACCACCACCACCCCCAGGAAGCTACTGTCCCATGTGGGAGACTGGGGTTTGATTCCCGGTCTGGGTAAGTACACTGTGCCACATCAGCAAGACTCCTAACGCTACATTGGCCTACCTGTAATTTGATTAACCCTGTAAGTTGCTGAGAGCGTCAGCTAAGTATGTGTCTGTTTTGGCCACACCCCTACATTTAGCTGACACTCTTATCCAGAGCGACTTACAAGGTTAATCATATCACAGGTTGGCCAGCGCAGTGTTAGGAATCTTGCCCAAGGACTCTACACTGGGATTCAAACCCCAGGCTCCCACATGGGATGGTAGCTCTCTGGTGGGTCGTGGTGTTAACCACTGAGCTACACCAACCGATGTCTGCCTCACAATGGACTGGCAGTCTGTCCCGGGTGTTTACCTGCCTTCCACCCAATGAGCACTGGGACCGGCTCCAGCACCCAGGCCCCTGCAGTGACGCAGAGAGATAAGTGGCTTATAGGATGACCCTTTTTGTAGTCCATGCAATGGATTTCTGAGCCTGTGTGTGTGAAACCCCCCACTGAATGGTACCTAGTGCAGGGTTAAGGTATGGTTACTAAGACGGCGACCATGTCAGCTCACATTCCTTCAGCTAAATCAGCAAAACTATCGGTTCATTCGGATGGTATAACATGACCCCAACACAGGATTGTGGCCGACACGGTGTTCACGTGTTCACCAGCTGACTGAGGAATCTGTATATGCCTGTAGAGTACTAAAGCAGAGTAATGCATTGATGAGACATGGTTGTGGTTTGACCTTTAGTGAGCAGATATTTTCATGCTCGCATATAATCACACAAACAGATATGATTATGGCCTGCAGGCCTGTCTGCTTACCCCCCTCTGCAAGGCCCAATGATGGGATTTAGGCAAAGATCTATCACTTTCGGTCCCATAAACCGTACGCAGAGAGGGGCTGATCTAATATAGCAGCCTTCTGATTTCTAGCCCAGCGGTGCTTCGGCGACCTCAGTGCGGGTACGGCCTTCTTCTCTCGCATTCGTAATTATTCATGTGATATGGCATTTCCATTAGGTCCTGCGCATGTGTTTACTTGTATAGCCGCCAACACCCGCGAGCAGCAAGCGCAATTAAACCTGTGCCTCTTTAGATAAATGCGGCGCGACAGCATACAGGGCAGAGGAAACTATCTATTAGGGTCCAGGACAGTAATTCACGTGGTTATCGCTCGTGATTGGTGTGTTTCAAATCTGCATTTTATTTCCATAATTTTGGCCTCATCTCTGCGGCATGCAGTCGCATGTGATAAATGTAATTGGCTCGCGCCGTGACGCTTGTCTCTTTCAGATCGTCTCTTTGTGATCAAGCGGGTTTTATTTTATTTTCTGTTGTTCTGCGCGGGGCTCGAACGGTCTGCGTGTCTGCAGGGGCTCAGGCTATTAGGAGAGGCAAAGAGAGAGTTCATACAATGGCGTTCAACAAAGATTAGCTGAAATGCACAAACGACGTACACTGACGGTGGGCTGGGTTTGATGTGTTTGAGGGGATCTGTGCTCTCTTCTGCTTCACCACCTGCCCAGTGCCTTGGTTTATGAGTTCATCTGCTTCGGGTGTTTTTCTGATAGTGTTGCTCTTTTTTCATTATAAATAGATTTTTGGTTTATTGTTTATGTCGGGACAGCATGGTGCAGAGGTGCAGAGGGTAGTGCCGTTGCCTTACAGCAAGAAGGGCCTGGGTTTGATTCCCACCTGGGACATCCAGAGACCTTTCTGTGTGGAGTTAGCTTGTTCTCCCCGTGTCTGTGTGGGTTTCCTCCTATGCACCAAAGACAGCCAGGTGAACTGGAGAGGCTTGGTTTTTCCCTAGATGTGAGTGTGCATGAATGTGTCTTCTCTGTTTGTGGCCTGTCCAGAGTATTTCCTGCACTGGGATAGGATCCATTTAAATCAAATTACAAAAATTAAAGTAATCATATACAAGCAGTAAAAAGAGTAAATCCTAGATTTGGTAATATAATAAAATATTAAAATAATAACTAAATGGATAAAACTAAATAAAATGACTAATTTAAAAACTAATTTAAAAAAAATAAATGACAATAACAAAATAAAAATGAAATAGTAATAATAAAAAAAATTAAGTAAACATATACAAGCAGTAAAAAGAGTAAATCCTAGATTTGGTAATATAATAAAGTATTAAAATAATAACTAAATGAATAAAACTAAAAAAAATGACTAATTTAAAAACTAATTTAAAAAAAATAAATGACAATAACAAAATAAAAATGAAATAGTAATAAAAAAATTAAGTAAGCATATACAAGCAATACAAAAAATTTATAAAACCAAGAAGAGATAAAATAAAATAAAATAAAATAATCAGAAAAAAATTAAAAATTAGAAAAAAATAATAATTGTAATATTTCCTAACAGAACTTAAATTATTGGACATTTTTCATTGTAAATAAACCCTGAGGAGAAACGAGTGAGCCACTCTTTAGAGTAGCTTGTATCTTGTTCCAGCTCACTGGTGCATGAAGTCAGCTGACCTCCTGAATGTACTGAAGGACCAGTTTATCCCATCAATGGATTCCTTCTTCCCTGAAGGCACCGCCATATTCCAATACAAACAATGCCAAGATCCTTCCGGCTCCGGGGGCAGGAGGAATCATTTTCAAACATGAACTGGCCAGCACAAAGTCCTGACCTTATTGAAACCCACTGAAAGAGTGTTCTGACTCTCCTGTCGATACAGGATCTCAGGCAGACTGAACGCAACTCTGGACAGAAGCAAATGGTGCGACGTTGCATAAGGTTGTGGAGCGGTCCAGCGAAATATTAGTGTCTCCAACTTCTTCTTGGCCAGGCGGTGTGCGGTTTGTCTCTCAGTGTGTAGTAATGGATGTTATAGACCACACTGCTGGAGTATAGGGACGAGGTTATTAGAGGTTATTAATTAAACAGTGACGCTCGGCCGTAGTTCCGGTCGAAACACGTTTGAAGCTGTTATTCATGCCTCATGAGCATCAAGGACTCGCCCTTCCTTCACCAGCTGGCCATGGCTTTGTCTTAATGCGGTGCTACAAGGCTGTGGTGTGTGTTGCTGTGTGGGCGTCTGTGCTTTGTGTGTGTGCACTCTGCCACTCTAAAGCTTTCAGAGGTTTTTGCAGTGGCAGTGGGTGTGCTTTAATCTTGTCTCGCTGGAGCACCTGAATCTCCACACACACCAACACTGAGTCAGTCACACACACACACACACACACACACACACACACACACACACACACACAGACACAGACACACACACACACAGACACACACACACACACACACACACTCCTGCACATCATCATTACCATTAAAGCATGCAGGAACACACATACACATGGCCATGTTTGTGTGTTTTGGGCAATGCAAGTGCGTGAGGCGGTGAGCCGTGGTTTCCCTGTTTCCAGGGCGACTGCTGATGATGTAAGCTGTTTCATTTGGTCTTTCTTTTCCACCGGTTTGCCCGCGTCCCTCTCGCTTTCTAAGTGCTGTTCGCACCATCAGCGTGTTTACTTCCAGTGCTTAAAGCGCCATCTTCACCGTGATTAGAAACAGGATCTGGAGATTCACTCAGAAACCACCTCCCCCCTGCAACATCCTCATACCCACCCCCCCTGCACAGCCCAGGCTCATTCCTGCATTCAACAGGAAGGTGACTCGATGTGGCTGCGACTGCATTTCCTGTGAGATAGCCGTCCTTGCAGTAGCTTTCACAGAAAGGGAGATCCTCTTGCTTTTGTCATTTGGTCACTTGTTTTGATTTCACTAGTAAAGTTTCCCTACATACACTCATCATAAGAATAGCTACAGTGTTGACAATAAGTGATGATGAATTTAGACTGATATGGGTAATATTTATTGAGCTACACATACAGAAGTAGTGTCTCTCAGTATGGTGCTGAGCCACCATGTTTGCTTATGCAACAGGCCAGACATCTCGATACGGAGCTGTAGAGGTTCCTAATGGTGTCCTGTGATAATCCATCCCATGCATCTTAAGTATTCTCACACAGTTCCTGCAGATGTTGTGGTAGGGGTGGAGGTGGAGTGACATCGGGCCTTCTAGACGTGTGGACGTGACAATGTGAGAAGTTTAAATATTGGGATAAGTCTTTTGTGATGGATAAATTGTTGTTAATGATTTGTATTTGTTAAAAGCATCTAAACAAATCTGGTAAAAAAAAAAAACACTTATGTTTAAAAAATTAGATGTTCAGTTCATGTATAATAGCACTCAACCAGTAGTCCTGATGATGGTGATCTGTGCTCTGTTGGCTATGTCTGAATTCAAACAGTAGGGGGCAAACACGGATCTTTCCTCATTCGCGATAAAGCCATCAATGAGGAAGCTTCACTTCCGTTTGCTGTGGTTCCCTCTGTTCAGGTATGAATCCAGCGAAGTAAGCTCTGTTATTGTTGGAGACATGGTATTAGAGGAATAGTGAGCCGACAGCAGCTATCGGAATGTTGTAAAAATATTATTCTGGTCATTGTTTCGAGCGCTTCTAGCTAAAACAGTTGAAGCCGCTGTTTAAACCTGATTGAGTAGCCATGGCCAACAGTGTCCCATCGCCATTTTCAGATCTACTGGTGTAGAATTCGGGTTAAAATCTATGTTTAAATTGTACGTTCAATTGTTGGTTCCTCAGTTGTTTTTCAGTCTTGTTTCCAGTCGTGGTTTGTGTGCGTGTAATGGCGCTACTTAATTAACCATAGACGCCATTTTGGAGCACTCTTGTCAGTGCAAGATGTACGCAATCGATTGGTTTATAGTAGCTAGATGAAGTCTAGTGGTTTAAAAGCGGATGGTTTACTGAACATGTGATTTATTTTGTTTTATGGTTGTAGAATGCTGTCTGAAAAAAAAAGATTGGTGCCAGATTTGGTTGGTTAAACTGATTTATGATTATTACCAACATGAAAAACAAGCTTTGTGTACTACTGCTTATTACAATTTAATTCGCCATAAAGCCATCAATGAGGAAACTTCACTGCTGTTGGCTGTGGTTTTTCTTCCATCTGTTTATTTAGGGTGGCAACAACACCACACTGGTTATCTTGGTGCTGACCACGGTGCCTCCACACATGGATTTGATGGTCGTCTCCACCACGACAAAAGCGGTACTCATTACTGAAGATGACCCGCTGCCATTCTGAGTCGCTCCATGACAACTTTTTGAGAAAAATCTTTAACGAAGATTACACGCTTGGTTCCTTTACTTTCCTCTACTTAACATATTTGTATGAGTATAATGTAAAACAGGTACAATTTATTTTCAATGACCATTCTCCAGCCTCTCTTTATCCTGATGAATTAAGCAGGCTGTTTGTGTTACTGTCGCTTTAAGTCTGATATACAGTATTTACATGATCTCTTCTGATTGGCTGCCTCGTTTAGCATCTCTTTCAAAAAGCAGTCCAGGCTAAATTAGTCTGAATGGGTGGAACTAATCTGCTTGTGGGCTGATTAGGTGACTGTATGTAAATGTGTTGGCACCCAGAAGTAATCAACCTACAGGACTGAAATTTGATGGGTAGGTTTGACATTGTGAGACGGGCAGATGATTAAAGTTTCACGCTCTGCTGCGCATGTGACGTAAGCAGGGACTTGACTGACCCACCAGCCATGATTGTTGATAGTCAGCGAGCAGTGATCCTCATCCTGTTAGTGCCACCCCCATCTGTAGATGACTGACACAGGAACACCCTGCGCACAGGCTGTGACGACTGCTCATCATGATGAGTCCCACTTTTGTCTCGGTGGAGATGACCAGTGAATCCATGTGTGGAGGCATCGTGGTCAGCAGCAAGATGAACAGTTGTTCATCAGTTGTTGTTAGGTATCACACGCCCTATAGACCTGGTGTCACCCCACCTCCACCGCAAAATCTGTGTGAGAATATTCAAGATGCGTGGGATGGATTATCACAGGACACCATTAGGAACCTCTACAACCCCATGCTGAGACATCAGGCATGCTGCGTTAGGACACATGGGGACCCGACACCATACTGAGAGACTACTTCTGTATGTGTAGCTCTATGAATATTACCCATATCAGTCTAAATCTATCATCATGTATAGTTACTGGTAACCTTTATCTTCCTTTCCAACAGCACTGCAGACACTTCCTTCTGTGTGCAGCTATTCTTTTAATGATGAGTGTATTTCAATATAGGCAGTTCTGCAGCCGCTTGTTCTACATATGGGCCGATATCACATCACCTCAACCCCCTTTGTTTCAAAGAATGTGAGGAGGTCAGCTTCCCATGATATGGACCCTTTAAAAGTCTATATCATGTCCAAAGTTCAGGAATTGGTTGGGTAAAAATCGGCCTCCCTACTGCTGAATAAAAGATGGCATCATGTCATGTCCAAGAAAATCATACCCCTACCCCTCCCTTATTTATTTATCTATTTATATATTTATGTAAATATCCATTCATTTATTCACTCATTCCTTCTCCCAAAGTACTTCTGGAACAACTTTTGGTTCTAAGCCAGCAATCAAAGCCAAATTCCGATTAATCAAAGGTGCTGGATTAGGTCCATTTTTGAGACGTAGGTCAGCGATTAATTGCCACTGAAGATGGAAGTGACAGAGGGCAGCTTTCCATAAATGTCTAATTGTGGATGCTCTTTAGCCTATTGGATCTAATAGGATACAGCTGGCATTAAAGGATAGAAGAGGAGCCTGTGTCAGGGCCTATTTTCCTAATGATGTGACCGCTGGTTCTTGTTTGACCATAATAACACTGAATGCAGTATGAGAAATGCTTTAGGATGCAATGACAGCGCTTCACGCACCAGTTATCAGCTCTCTTAATGGCAAGCTGTTTAAGTTCCTCCTCCAGTGCGCCTCCAAACCAAGGCCGCTTTGTTGTCAACTTCAAAGCGACTCAGCTTGTGGTAACAGAGGAAGGAAAAAAGCTCTATCAAACATGAAATTCTTAGGCAAAGAAATGAAATAAAAGGGGGTGGTTTAAATCGTGCGCACACACACGTGCAGAAGCGGGCCCGATGATATTGGTCTCCTGCTGGGTCTTCATGGCGAATCGCCGTGTCAGAGCTGTCATGCGGCCCGCATCGTATAGCTTGTGACACACTCAACAAAGCTGCCGAGAGAGAGAGAGAGAGAGAGAGAGAGAGAGAGAGAGAGAGAGAGAGAGAGAGAGAGAAAGAGAGAAAGAAAGAAAGAAAGAGAGAGAGAGAGAGAGAAAGAGAGCGAGAGAGACAGAAAGAGAGAGAGAAAGAGAGAGAGAGACAGAACGAGAGAGAGAAAGAGACAGAACGAGAGAGAGAGAGAGAGAGACACATAGAGAGAGACAGAGAAAGAGAGACAGAAAAAGAGAGAGACAGAAAGAGAAAGAGAGACAGAAAAAGAGAGAGACAGAAAGAGAGAGAGACAGAGAGAGAAAGAAAGAGAGAGAGACAGAAAGAGAAAGAGAGAGAAAGAGAGAGAGACAGAACGAGAGAGAGAAAGAGAGACAGAAAAAGAGAGAGACAGAAAGAGAAAGAGAGACAGAAAAAGAGAGAGAGAAAGAGAGAGTGAGAGAGCGAGAGAGACAGAAAGAGAGAGAGAGAGAGACACAAAGAGAGAGAGAGAGAGACACAAAGAGAGAGAGACACAAAGAGAGAGAGACACAAAGAGAGAGAGAGAGAGAAAGAGAGAGACACAAAGAGAGAGAGGGGAAGAGAGAGAGAGAAAGAGAGCAAGAGAGACAGATAAAGATAGAGAGAGAGACAGACAGAGAAAGAAAGAGAGCGAGAGAGACAGAAAGAGAGAGAGCGAGAAAGACACAGAAAGAGAGAGAGAGAGACAGAACGAGAGAGAGAAAGAGACAGAACGAGAGAGAGAGACACAAAGAGACACAGAGAGAGAGAGAGAGAGAGAGAGAGAGAGAGAGAGAGAGAGAGAGAGAGAGAGAGAGACACTCTTTGTCTGACAGCACCTCCTAAATATTTAACACCAGGGTGGAGGTGGAGTGACACCAGGCCTTTTGGAGGTATGACAACAAACCGTTCAACTTGGCGCTGACCCCGGTGCCTTCACACACTGATTTGTTGGTTGTCTACACCAAGACAAAAGCAGGATCACTGCAGATGACCCGCTGCCATTCTGAGTCTCTCCATGACAGTCTGGCACCACACCATTACAGTCTTTCGTGACGGTGATGTGGTGTTAAGGACAGTCGTTGTAACGGTCTGCATTCATGTAGTCCTGCATGGTGCAGCCATCTGCCAATGATGCTGGCACTAACCGGACCACTCATGGAGGACACCCCTGCTTGCTGAATGTCCGCAATCATGGCTGTTGGGCCAGTCAGGTACAGCGATAAGGCCCGTTCATACTTGCATAACATGCACAGCCAAGTGTGAAACTTGAATCACTAGCATGTCTCAATGTCAAACCTACCCGCCAAGTTTCATTCCTGTCGGTTGATTCCTTCTGGGTGCGGCTATTTGTGCAGCTATTCTTTTGATGAGTGTATTTCAGAGTTTAAAACATTAATACCAATTTGAACTGATATCCTGAGAGGCTGGATTGTTATCCTGAGATGAGAATTGGACTGTCCTGTGATTTGAAATACAATTTGTGATCTCAAGATAACCACAGCTGATTTTGAGCTCACAAATTGTATTGGTAGGTCTCACTAGTTAGCCTCTGATGTCAAATCTTTCTCAATAGCACAATTTATTGTACGAGTGATCTCAAGATAACAAAAAAAGGTGTTATCAAAATAGGGTATTATTTGTCTTGCAATCACAAGACAATTAAGGTTATTCAGAACAGAAGTCCAAAAAGGAGAAGACAATTAATTTGAGATCTCAGGATAACAATCCAGTCTCTGCTGACCTCCATACAAATCAAGACTAATGCTTTATGTTCTAAAATTTGCTACTAGTGGTATTTGCGGTATCTTGTGCCCTCAAGAAAAAAAATGTGATCTTGGGAAAACTACTTTCATTATTTTGAGATCACAAAATGAATACATTGTGTTATCTTGAGACAAGATTTAAGTAATAATAATAATAATAATAATAATAATAATAATAAAATGGGCTTTTCAGAAAACAAACTTTGATATCTTGATGTAACAAGACAATTAAGTTGTGATCTCAAGATAACTACCCAGACAGTTATCACTCACTCATGGCCCTCTCTGTAAACTTGCTGGGAATCAGAACATATTCAGGCAAGGTTTTCAAAGACCTCCACTCTGGCTGTGCAGGGAGAATCAGCCTAAGTTGTCAGAGCATCAGGTAGTCATGACCATGAGCACGCTGTCAGCTTAAGTAAAAGCTCAGTGCTCAGAGTTTCAAGTTTGTTCTTAGAGCTGGAAGAATTGGGGAATAGATATGGAACTTCACTTTGCAATGTATCAGCAGGTTTCTGTTCATGATATGGTTATTTATTACATTTCTCAAGCGCTCATCTGTGCTGGAAGAACGTTGGCTTCAGGGTGTAATAGCCCTTGACAGCATGCAGTACAATGACCCTTGACAGTATTTGCAGTGATATACTAAAGCACTGTATGTTCTGGACTGCTTAGCTGTAGTTTCTATAAGTTTAGCTAGAATAGTTAGTTAGTACAACTGAGAGTCGATGGCCAAACAACTCAGTTCCTTAATTCCAGGCTTTTGGGATTTGAGAATCAACTCTAAACCATTAGACCCTCTACATGGTGGCGTTCCTGTTTGCCTGCACCTTCAAAACAAGGTGTCGAGGACGCAGGACACATAGCACTTTTGAGGTGAAGGCGCTTTTATTAAAAACAGCAACAGGGGAGAAGCACCACTCAGCGCTGACTAAACCGACGAGAAGCAGACAGGTCACTTCTTACTACACAGCTCTACTTGATAGTAGACAGTAAACCAATCTACCCCACAACCCAGCACAATAAAACGCATGCAACGCATATAACATCTTTTAGCAAACAACAACAATGTATCTACAACATTACAGCGAGTCCGATTAGTGGGCGTGCAATTCAGTATGCGGCTGTAAACAGTAGATGTATGTATAACAATGTAAAGTGCAGGCAGCGATCCACAGCAGCCAGAGATGGGCACTCGGGTTAGCGACTCGAGTTCGAGTCGCACTTGAGTTGCATATAAATAGACTTCAAACTTGACTTGTAACTCGTCTATAATGACTCCTGACTCGACTCGGTCCAACATAACACATGAACACATGAACATCCAGGCACTGTGTGCGGAAGTCACAGAAAAATAATTCCTTTGTGTATGTGTACTTTATTTCCTTTATTTCCGACGTCAGCGCATGTGTGATGTCAGTGAGTGGCGTCAAGTGTAAACACAACACTGTAGCATGGCTTCGGCGGGAGCGTCGTACGTGGTAGCCTTTGGTTACAGGGAATTCAAAATCCTAGCACTAACAGAAGAGTGGCGACGTGCAGAGAGTGTGGGAAACAAATTACAGACACTGGATCGACCACATCAAACTTCATACCGCATCTGAAACACACCCGGATAGGTCTGGGCTAGCCGCTTAGCCGTTTAGCCATCATTCCAGCTATATTCCAGTTAATACTGTATGTAATACATACAGTACTAACCCCTTAAGATGGCTCGAAACAGGAAGTGTTTGAGGCGGAGCATGGTGCCGAAACAAAAGGGGTTATTGGTTCTAGTTTGTTCTGTTTGAGAGTTGTAGACCATGGCATTTTTGTGAGTAATTATTGAAAGGAAATAGGTAGCATTTAAACAAACAAACAAAAAAAATACAGTTGTGTTTTGCACACTAAGTGTGTAAAGTGTAAAGCTGCAGTTACTATATATGCTTTGTGTAAATTGACTTAAGACTTGACTTGGACTCTAGCCTATAGACTCGTGACTTGACTTGGACTTTGTGACTTGTGGCCATCTCTGATAGCAGCTAATCGTTCAGGTACGCAGCTAACGCAGCCATACAGCTTACAGTAGAGATGTTCAGTATATGGAATACACAGCTCCGATGTTCAACAACAGGGCACCTATCAAACTTTTCCATTTGGTTCCCCTTTCTTATAGCGTGTTATGCAGCTTGTTGTGAAAGTTGTAAAGCTCAAAGTACACACCAGTAAGTGAACCCACCCACAAAAAGCATTTTTCCCAGAATTCCAACCTTTTTTATTACAAGGTGATGTCATCATGTAACACAGTTCTCATTCCCCACCTACCAGCAGACTTGGCACACAACAGACAGAGAGCTAAAAGAGTAAATCTTGCCTCTCTGAAGCATCCTGCTCCGGTGCGGCTTTCAAAGGTGGATCTACCAACTTGTTCTACACGTCCTTCAGCACTGGACTACAGCTCAAACTAATTCTTCAGAACCAGTGCCATTTTAAAAACAGCCACAGTAGTGTTGGGGATGGGACAGGTAGCTGGTAGCGCCGCTCTGGCAGGTGGCCAGTTGGAACAGTTACTGTGGGCTCAACAGGAAGACATAGGAGCTGTAAACACTTGCGCAAAATACGGTGTACATTTGAACACGAGCACGATAGGTCCACTTTAACTCAGCAGTTCACTGGAAAGTTCAGAAGATCCAATAACTTAAGGATCGCAGCCTGTTTTTTCTATGAGCAGTTCTTTTTCTGTAGACAAATCCTTGGATCTCTTTTCTCAGGGGTGTTTTTAGCTGCTGAAGTAATCTATTGAAACACATCCTGGGCTATACAACGAGCATCTCTCGCTCTCTGCTTAGCACAAACAGAACTGGCATCCTGCATTAGTCTAAGCCTTGTGTGGATGGTGATTTCAAACCAGCTCTTATCTTGTGTCTGTTCTCGAAGGCTGGAAACGTTTAAGACATGACAGCCATGGAACACGCATGTAATTTTATATAAGGCAACCTGCTATAAACCTTCTACCCGTACTCTTCATCTCCCTGGCTTGTTTTGCTGGATATCTCCACTGAGTTTCAGTGACCTGTTCATCTAATTCTCTCAGGTTCTCTAGATATTCTTTGAACCATTCAGGCATACTGTTTTTCCCCCATCGATTTTAACGTACGTCTGGGCTGTTTCTCGTGGTAGGTTTCTCCCATCGTGTACGACAGCACCAGCTAATCAGAATGAGTGAACGCACACGCCACCCCCCCAAATACACATTCAACTGTCGCTCCATCTCTCCAGCCAGGCAGTTTCTGCAAACACCTCGAGCAGCTGGCGGGCCCACTCCAGGGCCCTTAGAACACAACGTGTCACTGTCAGGCCATGCCGGATGCTATTCCCGGCTTATAGCGCCATTACACCAGCCCTATTTATCCTCTTGTAGCTCTCCAGGTAGTATAGTTTTTTGTTTGGCTGAAACATTTTTCTAATTTATGCCCAGTCCTGATTTATAGCTCACTGTGACGTACAGGAAAACGTCTCTCAGTTGATGTATAGCGCTGCGTCTGATTATGCAAGCGTTTTGCATAACGTGCATTTTGCTGTCATTGTCTGAACTTGACACTTTTTGATTGGTGTTCTTGTTTTATTATGTGGTCCCTTGTCGTAAAAAGAGCAGCAGGCGTCTAATTCTGCTATATGGCAGTTATTCTTCCTTATCCCATTAAGCAGAATATGCATTTACACTCATCATCAAAATAGTTGCACCCAGAAGGAATCAACCGACAGCAATGAAACTTGGTGGGTAGGTTTGACATTGTGAGACATGCAAATGGTCCGGGTTTCACACACGGTCGTCCATGCGACATAAGGATGGGCCTTCTCGCTGTACCGGACTGATTCACCAGCCACATTCTCCAGGAGTCATCATGTTAGTGCCACCACCATTGGGAGATGGCTGCACAACACAGGGCTACATGCCCGCAGAACGTCAACATCACCAAAGACTGTAATGGTGTCATGCCAGACTGTAATATAGTGACAAGTCTCTATTTTGTCTTGGTGGAGATGACCAACTAATCCGTGTGAGGCACTGTGGTCAGTGGCATGATGAATGGTTTGTTGCCATGCATCACATGACCTGGTGTCACTCCATCTCCACCCCTACCACAAAACCTACAGGAACTGTGTGAGAATATTCAAGCTGCATGGGATGGATTATCACAGGACACCATTAGGAACCTCTACAGCTCCATACCGAGACGTCTGGCATGTTGTGTTAGCAAGCATGGCAACCCGACACCATACTGAGAGCCATTACGTCAGTATGTAGCGCTAAATAAATATCGGCCATATCAGTCTAAACTTGTCATCGTTTATTGTTCCTGGTCTCCTTCATCTTCTCTCACGACAGCATCGCAATCCTTCTCTTCCCTCTGGGTGCAACTTTTCTACTGATGATGAGTGTAGTTTTCTTTGAGATTATTTGGGTAGGGTTTTCATTTGTCTCATTTTCTGACACCTAAAGATTTTTTAAAGCAGCTAATATGCATGAGTAATGGCCGTTAGTTTGTTTCGATGCTGAAAGTTGAAGCAGTTTTGAAAGTTTTGGTTAGGAAGTGTGTGTGTGTCCTGAATACCAATGCCAGGACTGCCTTGAAAAGCCTTCTGTGGGTAATTACTAACTAATATTTGCTCCCTTCAGCCACCAAAAAAAAATTGCTAGAGCCACTGTTAGTATTTGACTGCTTCTGAATGGCAATTCCGTACACTCCAGCAAAAAACCACATCACGTAAAACCCTACAAATTGCATACGTCCTCAGGTTGACATGAGCCTTTTAATATCAGCCATCAATCTTCTCTGACAGACAAGGTTAGCAAAAGTACACACTCGCTCACAAGGTTGTTGAAATACATTAGAACCGCGCTTCCTCGGAAAAGCGGATAGACTTTATTAACGTAGGGCTGCACGTTGGAATTACGTGTCTATCTTGTACGGAAAAGTTAACAAACTCAGCTAACTCATTACTGCGAGACACTCGAGCGGCTCGCTGTGCTAACGCTGCGCTGTTATTTAAGCATACGTTTGATAAGTGCACTCAGCGGTCTGGAACCTTCTAACTTGCTTTGTTCGACTCCTTTTTGTCCTTTATCACCGTGTTGCCGGGTAATGGTGAACCATGACTTACAAATAAGGTTGACTGAAATAGCATAATGAGATGTCCCTGTAAGATATCTCTTTTTAATTAATTGGATATAATGGGTGAGTTAATTGTCAGGCCCTCTCTGGGATTGTTTCAGCATATTACAAAAGGTCTAATGAGTTGGGTGTTACTGCACGATGCTATCTACTCTCCTTTTCTCCTCTCTTCTCTCTCCTGCACTGCTGTTCTTGGTTCAACCTCTTCTACATAGTGACTTTTTTCCTGGAGTGATTCAGTATCTTCTTTGTACCTTTCAGCTGCTTCTTTCTTTGTTGTCTTCTACCTTGTTCTTTGACACCTATAGAACATCTATATAACATGAAACGAATAACAGCTGGTGTAGAAGAGAAAACACTTCTATTTCTGTAACAAAGGGTTTATTGATAATACACTGATTTTTTTTCTTGGCCCAATGACGTGTTATATATATATATATATATATATACATACACACACACACACACACACTAAATATACATACATACATACATACATACATACATACATACATACATACATACATATCATTACAACATACTACAAATACAAATAGCTGCATGCAGAAGGAATCCACACTGCCAGGAATGAAGCTTGGTGTGTAGGTTTGACTTTGTAAGACATGCAAATGATTTGAAGTTTCACGTTTGGTCACGCATGTGATGTAAGCAAGGATGGGCCTTATCACTGTACCTGACTGAGCCAACAGCCACGACTGCGGACATTCAATGAGCAGTGATTCCCTCCATGCGTAAAACTGTTAGTGCCAGCACCATCGGCAGACAGCTGTGCGACACAGGACTACATGCACCCAGGCAGTTACGACGACTACCCACTAACACTACGTCAACATTGCCAACAATGCGGGTCATCTTCTATCTTAATGGAGGATGGCCAGCCAATCCCTGTGTGGAGGCACCTTGATCCACAAGATGAACGTTTTGATATGACGGGTAACACGTCCAGAAGGCCTGGTGTCGCTCCACCTCCACCCCTACGGCACATCTGCAGGAACTTTGTCAGAATAGTCAAGCTACATGGGGTGGATTATCCAGGACACCCTTAGGAACCTCTAGAAACTACCTCTAGTGAGACATCTGCAATGTTGGGTCATCATCATGGTGGCCCAACGCCATACTGAGAGCCACTACTTCTGTATGTGTAGCTTAATAAATATCGGCCATATCATATAAATTTATCATCATTTATTGTTCCTGGTAACCTCTATCTTCCTTCCCAATAGCACTGCAATCCCACACTTCCTTGTGGGTGCAAGTGTTCTTTTGAAGAGGTGTGTGTATATAGAGGGATACTACAGGGGTTGGACAATGAAACTGAAACACCTGGTCTTAGACCACAATCATTTATTAGTATGGTGTAGGGCCTCCTTTTGCGGCCAATACAGCGTCAGCGTCAGACGGGGTCATTTTTCATGTCGTGTTTAAACGCCATTAGGCTTGTCCATGTAGCATAAGGGAGCACAGTTAGCATTAGCATATATGGGTAAATGATACTACATCAGTTTTCCTAAATTTAGTCAAGTTCTTTCCAAAAGTTGTACTGAGTAGCTCAGTGATTTTAAGCATGGCACTGTCGTAGGATAAGATTGTTGCCAAACGTCAATGAGATTTCCGCTCTGCTAAGTCTGCCCTGGATACTTCAAGTGCATCTTTGAGCAACACCACCTCAACTATACAGCAGTAGACCAAGCAAACTAAAAGGCCGGCCCTATACTGTGTTGCATCTCCACTACAGACCTCCAAACTGCCTCTGGAAGCAAGATCAACACAAGAACCCTGCGTCAGGAACTTTACGAAATGAGAAGCTGCACACAAGCTTAGGATCACTATACACAATGGCAGGCGTTAGCTGGAGTGGTGTAAAGCATGCCGTCACTGGACTCCGTGTTCTTCGGCGTGATGAATCACACTTCACTATCTGGCAGGCTGATGGATGGCCCATGAAGACATGGTTTGATGAGTTTGGTGTGGAGTAACTCCTGTGGTCCGCACAGGGCCCTGACATCAACCTCCCGAGGATTTTAATTAATTTGCATGGTTTTGGAATGAGATTTTGTACGAGCTCATAAAGGTGTAGAGGACAGATGTCCTAATTTTGGCTACACATGTGTATATATATACACACACATAGGGTACATATATATGTATAGATATACACACATAGGGTACATATATGTATGTGTGTGTGTCCCTCTGTTTTCCCTATCCCTCCCTCTCTCACCCTCCCTTCCTTCCCCATTGTGTAACTATGCCCTGAAAAAGCCCATGTCAAAGAGAGTGTTGTTCTACCACTGTAATTTCGCTGGCTTTTCTGAAGGCCAGCTTAACGAGAGCTCTGGGGACCGAGGCTGCTGGGAAGTGGCTGTCGCCAACTCTTTCTGTCCTACAATGATACACACAGACAGAGAAGGTGGGGGGCAGAGGGAGAGAGAAAGAGAGAGATAAACACAGATAGGGTCAGTATAAAGCACACTTACAGTGGGACGAGTCCAATAATTTTCTTTTGCAGTCTCTGTTACATGACAGGAAGGAAGTGATGGCCACACATTTATTGTGGGGGTTTTTGTTTTTTTTTGAACATACATATTTTCACAACCCAGCTGTGGCTCGCAGAACACCCACCCGGAAAAGATCCAAGGTATCATGAAGGCACAACACATACGCCATGGAACACTTTCACATTTCTACAGAGGAAGTGCAGTGAGGCATGTGTCCGTGGCTAATAGCAGCACTGAAATAATATATTGGAATACATACATGCACAGCATCACAAGTGCAACCCACCAGGAGCCCCGCCCCCTCTGACAAAGGCCATATGTGTAGATACTCATTAGAGGCCACAGAGCCATTTGAAGATACAGCGCATAGTGAACTATATGCTGAATAGTATACACACTGCAGATCACTGATGTGCTAGTGTTAGCACACATTACACGTTCTGATCTTCCCACTGTGAGCTTATTCCTGTTGTAGCCCACTCGGGAGACAAGCCTGGTGAAAAGGACACAGAGAGAAGGAGACTAAGCATAGAAGGACCATTCTACCATTCCAACTGGTTCAAAGTCAGACCTGAAAACAGATTTCAGATGTTTCATTGATCTGGCCTTGCTCTAAAACCTGTATGTTAATTATGTTTATAATATTAAATAAGTAAATGATTGAATGCTACATTATCTCACTACCAAAACAACCATTTCCATTCGAGCAGACCTCAAAAACTACTACACAGTACATGACTAGCCAGTAAGCACAGCTTTGAACTGCTGTAAACACAAAATCCTAATAAACTGCTTAGTAAATCACAATAAAGTGAAATAAAATGTCATTTTTAAAATGTGAAATAAAGGTTATATGCTGATTTCAAGACTTTGTGCTAAAATAAAACAATAGGTTCTAATTTGCTCCCATGAGGGACTGGGGTGCAGTATCTTCCCAAAGGATATCATTCTATAGGTGGGGCCTTATTTTAGTTTCAGCAGTACCAGGAAAAAGTTAAATTACTTTTAGATTTAATTAAGTAATTAAATTGAATGATAAGACCAAATCCTTTCACTTTCTAAATAGTTATTACAGTCTTTAGAATTAGTAGTTGTTATGATCTAATTTATTTATATATATATATATATATATATATATATATATATATATATATATATATATATACACACACACACACACACACACACACACATACATACATACATAAAATAAATAGATAATAACACCTAATTCAGCAGTCCACAGGACTAATAAACTATTGTAGACTAGCTGTAGGCTTTGCCGGAGCTGAGCTACTGCCCAAAACTCCACTGTGTACTTGTACATGGATGGAATGACAATAAAAGCCTTATGACTTGACCTGACTTCAAATCTCTGTGGTCTGCTGTGGAGCTACTGCCCATCCTGTGCGCTCTGATGTCACTGCTTCAATTGATTTTTTAATTTAAGATTTTAATCCCTTATTGATCCCACAGTGGGGAAATTTAGTCTCCGCATTCAACCCATCCGTGAAGTGAAACACCACAAACACACTCACTAGTGAACACACACACACGAGGGGGCAGTGAGCACACTTACCCGGAGCGGTGGGCAGCCCTATCTACGGCGCCCGGGGAGCAGTTGGGGGTTAGGTGCCTTGCTCAAGGGCACCTCAGTCGTTACTGTAGGCTCAGGCAATCGAACGGACAACCCTCCGGTCGCAAGGCTGGTTCCCTAACCTCCAGCCCACGACTGCCCCCTGCCTGCCTTGTCTAAGTGCCACTGCCTTCCTGCTGAACAGTTGCCCGCTATGGAGATCTCCCTGTCTTGTGCTGTCCTCACCTACATCGTGCACACTGTCCAACGATCTGACATCATGCTATTTAATCACAGACACATATGACATTCCTATCCCTGCCTCAGAAACCACTCAGCACAGCTATTCATTCCTTATAATGGTACTAACTCTGATCCATTTGTAGTGTTTGTTGCTTTCTGGGGTCGACATGAGGATGGGTTCCCGAATATGAATGCTTTTATGAAATCATGCGTTTAGTTTTGAGCTGAGAACTTAAGGCATCTTTAAACTCCATTCATACATGCAGAATCTTTCCCACTGTGATAGCTCAGGAATGATTCACAGTGCCAGTACAGGTACTTCACTGCTGTTTGCTTGGCAAGGTCAGAAAGAGAAAGAGAAAGAGAAAGAGAGAGAGAGAGAGAGAGAGAGAGAGAGAGAGAGATTATATACTACTGTCAGTCATGTAATGTTAAACTTTAAACAGCTGAAAATAGTTCACAGTGACTTTCGAAACCCTTTTGTAGAGAAATATAGGGAACGCGACATATATAATACATGTATAATACCAATCACTGAACCTCTATTACCACACACATCAGCTCAGGAGTGGTTTGAATTTATTTCTATTGCTTCACCAGTGAGCAAGCGAGCGAGTGAGTGAGTGAGACTAAGGTTATACAGCATGTAGAATACTATACACTTGTCAAGAACAAAGAACTTGGCTCGGTGCGCAGGGCTAAAAGTCAGATGGGCTTTATTTAACAGTTGCGTAGTTAAACACACCAAACATAACAGATGGAGAAAGCGAGATCAGAGTCGAGAGACAGGCAAAAGGTCAGAACCAGGCAACCAAAATAGAAGGAGTAGACAAGGAGAGAAGTCAGGAGGACGGAAAGGAGGTTGAAAGCCAGTGAGCAGAGCAAATGAGTCCCCAGTACAAGGGATGAGGCAAAAGAGGTAGTCGAGAAACAAAGGGAGTCAGAGTGGAGATAACAGGAAGGAAACGCTCAGTAGTGCTAACAGGGTCGACAAAAATTCGCAAAGAGAGTGTATGCGTGTGTGGTTTATAGACCAACTGTGAAATGAGGGGCAGGTGGAACAAAACAATACTCAGGTGAGCTAGACCAAGAGTGACTGGCTTACTGGGGACATGGTTGTGTGACATCATTGGGTAGTGCACTCTGGGGAGTGGAGTTCGGGAGACTGATGAAATCAGGGAAAACCAGAAGTGTAACTACACTGAGACTAAATACACACTACATAGCATATATGCAAGTCTATTCAGTGTACAGTAAAATACTGTACCAAGTCCAAACACTTAATTATCGAGGAAAGAGCAGAACAGAACATTAACAGAAACTTACACAGAACAATTAAATCTGTAATATACACAGTGTCCACTCTGTCTTTATTACAGCTCCCGTTCTCAGTTTCAGCTCCTAAAGAACCTGCAGGGATATTGTTCTCATCTTAGGAGCTGGCTTAGCATTTTCTGTGCTTCTTAAAATGTTGAGGTCTGGACTCTGGGGTGACCAGCCCATCAGTCTGAGAACACCAACAGCTTCTTTATTTGATCTTTTCTCAGCAAGGAGGTTCTTGAACAGCTACACATCCTTTCAGACCCCTAGCATTGAAGTGTCTTCTTACACTAGTGTAAGGATGGATAGAAACACCTGGGGATGTTTTCATTTAGGAATCCCATGCTCTCAGTATCTTTTAATATACAGTAATATATAATATAATATACAGCAGCAGAGTGGTTCAGTTCTACCTTTCGTGGTCACTGGTTTGAATTCCTGAGCCGACAAGACACAACTCAAGTGGCTTTGAGTAAGGCAACTGCTCCCTGGGCACCATGGATAGGGCTGATCGCTGCCCACTAAGTGATCACTAGAGTGAGTCACACTGTACGGATGACTTAAATCCTAAAATCCTTTTAGTGAGTCACAGACAGCATTGAGGCGAATCAGTCCAACGTGAGAGGATGAAGACGTAGCACTGCTGCCCCGATGGCATATTCTAACCTCTTGTCAATCACGATGAAAGTGCTGTTCCTGCTTAGGACAGATAGCTAATGAATGGAAGACTAAACTCAGTGATGCCTGGAGATTGTGGCAAGAGTCCACCACTGCCTGCTCTTGGTAAGAAACCACGTTCAGCAGCAAACAAAAGAAGTGGTGTTAATAGCAAAGCAAGTAAACACTGGTGCTGCTTTCCACCACTGGAGACAGTCTGGGAAAGTAAAGGGATGATGCTGAACTCCTGATTTCTGCTACACTGGTAGGGAGTGAAGAGGGTGGAGGAGGGACTGTGCATATGGGGGCTACGCTGCCCCCTGTTTAGAGTGTAAATCTGACCGGTCGCATCATGTTACAGATTGCTTCTTTTATATGAGTGTGTTGGTTCACAGTAACAGTAGTATCAGTGTCTCGTTTGTACAGGGACTGAACTCTTCCGCACAGCACTGTATATAACACCGCACGTCACACCCTGTAACCACACATCACATCTTTATCATGTTCTGCCTGTTCCGCATTCAGATTCGCTGGTTTTAGAGATGCTTCAACATTGCTCGCCTGGAAAAGAAAGCTAGCAAAAAAATAGAGGGACAAAGAGAGAGAGCGAGCGCGAGAGCAATGCTGAGCACAGTCCGGATGGTGGGAGCAGAGGCAGGAGGCAAAGTGGAAAGGGACAAAGAGCATGTAGGATGACACAGTGCTAGCCAAAGCTCCAGCAGCCGCACGCCTCAATAATTCATGCAGCCTTTGTGTTTGGCTGATGTAAAGTAAGAACAATTCAAAAGCCACCCGGTGCTGCTGCGGTAGGGGGCAACGTTCGGGTGCATGTGTGCATCCTATTGAAACTTTCCGACTCTATCAGACTGATCCACGACCTGCTTCCCCCAGCTCTGTCTCACCCCGCCAAGAGCACACGGGCAGAGCAAAAACTGGTCTCAGACCGGCGTGCCTCCTCCTGCATCCAGCCTGTGGTGGGGTCTCTGAGGGCTGTGTGGAGATGAATAGGTATGCAGCTGTTAATTGGAGCCCCATTCAGAAAGCACAAGCACAGCCAGAGATCAAGAGCATCTTTATCCTCCCACTAATTCCTGCAATCAAACTTAAAGGAGTCGCAGGGAGTGAATTAGCGAAAGGGGAAGGAGAGGCGGAAGAGGTGGAGAGAAGGCAGGAATGAGCGCTTCACCAGGGACTCACAAGGCCAAGAAACCGAACTCTCAGGCATTTAGACGTTTGGAGCGTCTCTATAACACCCTCGCTCATTTTATCGCTCCTATATGCTTTAAATTAGGCATTGTGTGAAGTCTCGTCTGCCTGCCTCCAACACGGCTTTCCTCTTTACAGCACTGGCACATCTTTGGCTTACATAAACGTGCGACGTATGCAGCTGTCACTGACTTTGAAATGATCCTTTAGGACCCATCTCGAATTATAGCCGTGTGCTTATTTGTAGATCCCGCTGTAGTGTTCTCTGCGCTCAAGCTTCCTGTGTACGCGTGTGTCTGTGCTTGTGTCTTCCATCATAATTCAGAGACAGAAGTTTAGTGTAGGTACAAAGAACTTTATGGACTTGACATATGAATTATATACTTTATATAAAAGGACATGGTTTTATTTTAAGGCCCACACAGACACACACAGGTTGGCAGATTATTAGAAACACCCACCTTGTAGGTTTACAGTTGCTGAGAACAGAAAATGACAAATCTAAATATGATACCAAATACTGCCTTTAATACTGCCTCCATTCTTTTCGGGGCTGATGCATAACTCCTAGTTTCTGAAGTCAATTGCAATTCTCGACTCCTGCAGCTGGAATTGGTGGAAGCGACTTCTTAATTTTCCTCTACTTAATTTTAGGCAAGTCAGCTTCAGAACCAATGATAGGGCAGTGGCCAGGACCTACTAATTCAGCTCATCCACCCCTGAACAACGTCTCAAAGCGTAAAATCTTGGGGCGGAGTTATTTGCTGTACACCATGCTGTTCCCCCTAATCAGTGAGCTTCTATCAGTGGTGTTCTTAACTAACGAGGGTTGGTCTGCTGCTGTAGCTTACTCAGATGGTCCTTCATAGTCTAGCAACTGTAACTATGCCCAGAAAAGCGTCAGAATTTCATAGCATATTTGCAAAACGGAGAACCTACCCAATGTCCCCAAGAGTTTCATGGAAAGAGTGAATTGTCACTCATTTCTCAAAACAAAAGACCAAAGAGAAGATGAGTACCATCGCAGTTAGTGTGTGGAAAACCTACCAAACTAGAGCATTTCCAGTGGAAGAACTGGAGACCAAACTACTTCCCCAAATACTTGGGTCTACCAACCAATGGTCTACCAACTAAAGCCATCCAGTCAAGTGCAAGTAAATCCCAGCAATGATCCTGGGACACAACCAAAAGGATACAACCAACGTGTATAATACTGGGGGTATGCATAATACAGTCTTGGGTGTCCAGGTCTCTGAGAGATAAACTTATGATGACATCACACTAATGTGTAGCTGTTTTAGATTCAAGATTCAAGCATTTGTTATAGGCATAGAGTAACAAGCAGTTGCACTGTACAATGAAGTTCTTACTCTGCACTGGCTCCTAGACTTCAAGTACTAACAATTACAATATAAATGAGCATTAAATAAGAAAATAAGGCCTAGAGTAAAGAAAAACAGAAATGTATTTATTTATAAAAAAAGATATCTATTTTTCTTCCCTTTAGTCTATTTTATCCTCAGTCAGTGAGCTTTAAACCATTGGTGTTCTGAAATAACTAGAGCTGTAGCACCAGTCTGCCTCTTGGTGGCGCTGTAGCTCACTCAGTACTGTAGTTCGTAACAATCACCTTGACTTATTATAAGTTTAAGGGTTACATTTATAGCCCGAGGATACACTGCTTATGATTAAGAGCTAATGTAGTACAAACAAACAAACAAACAAACAAACAAACAAACCTTCAGACAGAAAAGCCACAATAGAGCCTGTTTAACCTGCCACCCAAAAATGCTTTATATATATTTAAATGTATCTGCCAAAACATACACAATTTATAATACACAAACAGAACCCACACACCATCATATTTTAACAATATTCCAAACTTCTCTCCCAGTTTCACCAAAGTAAAAAAAATCAAAAAATGTTTTAATGAAAAATTTAAGTCCTTAGCAACGCATTGCAAAAACAAACAAACATAAACCAGCTGGAACTCACCAACAGCGACAGGCCTGTCCCCAAGCATCCTCCAGATCCCTGAGGGTTAATCCACTTTTCTTAATCTTTTTTGATCATGCTTGGTCCTCCATCCTGCCAGTTCATAATTAGAGGAATAAGAGGAAAAGTCAGTGGCTTCTGTTTGTTAATCCCTTCAGTACTCACAAAACACACCAACTTGTCTTGCACCGCCATCTTACCCCTCTCCTTCCCCCTCTCTCTCTTTAACCTGGAAATGATCCTCCTGTGGCTCCGCCCCTTGTATGTCCAGAAAGGGTCTTAAAGGAACAGTGCTTTGATGAATAAGCAAACAGTTTTATTCTGGTCCCCTTTTTACCGGACCTCGGTTAGCGAAACTCACCCATTTTAAATGTTAGCACACAGGAAAGTTTAACTTGGCTAGGCATTTAAGCTTTAAACCCTTTCTTTGAATTAATGTGCTACAAATGTATTTCCTATAACACTCCTTTCATGAGGCTGTGTCACAAGTTTACTGAGAGGTTTGCTCTAAGTTTGCTCATAGTCTAGCAGCTGTAACTGCGGCTGGGATACCTCTGAAAAACTTTATAGTGGTGTGTCACATATTTGTAAAACTGAAACTTGCCTAGTTTGCCCAGGAGTGAACTGTCTCAAACTGACTCTAAAAAGAGGAGATGAGTAAGATCTCAGTTAAGGCATGGTACAGCATTTCCGGAAGAACGATTGTTAGACCAAATATTTAGCTGCCATTGAAGCTAGCATCAGCACCGCTATGGCGAGTGAACAACCAGCTGATGTTTGACCAACAAGCAAGCGTCAGCTGCAGCAGCATTGTTGGGGCTTTTAGAATGCTAAGAATGGTCTGCTAACTAAAACCATCCAGTCAAGTGTAGATAAATCCCAGCAGTGCTCCTGGGACATTGCATCGCACTAACCATTGTACCGACTTAAACCAGGTCTGGTCAGTTGGGGACCTTTGTTTGGTCTGTTGACATGAACTTCATTTCCATGCACTCTGAGCTTGACCTTAGTTAGCCTAAGAAAACAGACACAACCAAGACTTATTAAGCTGCCTTGTCCAATCACAGTCTCATGTACTTGCCAGCAGGTGAACCCACGTTTGCGTCGTCCACTTGTGATGCTTGTTTGGGTTTATTTAAAAACAGCCATGAGTCATTTTTGACATTTTCCAAGCTCTCTTCATCTCTTTAATTTAAACAGGCTAGTGTTTTTTTGACTGTGCTTTTTTATAACATCCATTTAAAAAATATGAGATTCTGTTTTTCCTATTTTTTACTGATATCTAATGCCCATTTAGAATAAAAATTCACTTGAGCTTCATTCCATTTACCCAACAAACCTGTAGGTGAGTCAGCGCAGCGCATCTCAAACAGCACCTCCACATCTTAGCTGGTTTTACACAGTGAAACTTTTCATGCAACTAGTTGCATGTTGTGAGTTCCCTGCAACATCATTTCCATGCAACTTTACAACAGTACAAATTTGCATGCAACACTTTCACTCACCCCAGCAGTATTTTAATATACTGTATTGTTCCAGCTTTAAAGTCTTCTGAAATTTTAATTGACATATTTACAGTTTTTCATTCATAATCATCCTTGTATGTTTTTCCAGCTGTCAGTGCCTCATTTTGGTATAATATGTTACTAAGGTTGTAGCTACTAAAGTCGCATGAAAGTTTGTGTGTAAGGCCAGCATATGTTTCAAGACGTTAATTGGACCCTGAGGACTGAACTATGCTATTTACACAATCACAGTGTGCCCTGCTATTATTAAATTTGAATACATACCCCGATTAAAAACACCAACAATTTGTTTACACTGAGATTTATTGCACAAATAGTTGCACCCAGGAGGAATCAACCAACAGGAATGAAACTTGGAAGGTTCACCACGTCAATGCCACCAAAGACTGCAGTGGTGTTGTGCCAGACTGTCATGGAGTCACTCAGAATGGCAGTGGGTCATCTTCAGAGACAAGTCGCGCTTTTATCTTGGGGGAAATGACCAATGAATCTGTATGTGGAAGCACCGTGGTCAGCACCATGATGAACAGTTTGTTGTCAGGCAAAGGCCTGGTGTCCCTCCACCCCTACCGCACCATCTGCAGAAACTATGTGACCATATTCAAGCTGCATGGGACGGATTATAGCAGATATCTGGCATGTTGTGCTGGCCAGTCTGATGTCATACTGAGAGACAGACTTCTGTATGTGTAGCTCAATAAATATTGATCATATCAGTCTAAATTTATCATTTATTGTTCATTTATTGTAACTGTTATCTTCCTTCCCAATCGCACTTACACTTTAACCTAGTACTTCACACTGTCAGTCACTGCATGCTTACAAAGTGTACCCATAAGGCAGATGAACCCCAACCCAACGTGTATCAAAGTGGTCAACGCTGTGGTCAATTATTGTACATTAATTTATTTTTCTGATGCCAAGTGGTTACCAGTCGCAACAGTGATTTCAGATTCAAATCCAATCCGTCTCTATCAGCCGCAATACCATCAGATACACCCCCACTTCCCAATTCCACTGATAACCGTCACACTCAGCCGCTGAGCCAGAGTAAATGTCAAACGCTATCTTCTGTTTGTTCTGTGGGTCCAGGTCCTCTCCTGCTCAATCAACCTTTCACCAAGGCCAGCAGCTTCAAACCGAGCCAAATCTGTTTCGAAAAATTCCCCTGGAAACGAGGGGTCCCCACCAACCTGGCAACACCGCGGAAAGCTTCGGAAATTGGCTAGTCAGGTGTAGAGTTGTTGAAGGACGATTTATTCTCGTAAGCCAGTGGTCCAGTCATTGTGCGGCGGTGGGCTCCAGTTGGCTTAGCAGTGTGATGTGAAGGCCCTATTGTGGCTGTGTTTGTGTGAGTGTGTGTGCTGGATGTTTGGAGAGGGGCTGTAATTATGAAAAACAGCTCAGCGTTGCAGGCTGTGATGGTGGGGGTAGTAAAGCGGCTGGTATATTGGCGTTGGCCGGGGCAACTTTAGGTCCCTCATCCTCATATTAAACTGTCAACCGCCCGGTCGTCTGCGCCACACCAAACCCAGACGTCTGGCCCAAGGACACGATCTGACGTCAGCTTCCCTGAATATTCAACTCTGAAGCACAATGAGAGAGGGAGGGAGAGCGGAATGATAGTGAGGCTAATTTATGTGTCCCCTCTCACGCAGGCCTAAATGTTAATGGTCTGTTTCGGAAGAGACACGTACATACAAATGCAACACCTGCCTTGTTACTGGAAAACGTTCCCGATGCTGCTCTGTCACAAATCTGTTGGTGATATCTTCGTACTGCAGAGAGGAAATGTTCTTCAGATTATCAGTAGAGGTGTTCTTTCTCTTCGTCCTTTAAGTTTAGTGCCAGTAAGGGAAACGGAGGCTCACCCTCTCAAACCTACACCGGAAATAAGTGTAACCATCACAAATATTTACATTTACGGCATCCAGAGCAACTTACAAGGGTATTCATATTACAGGTAGGCCAGTGTGGTGTTAGGAGTCTTCCCCAAGGACTCTTATTGGTGTAGCAGACCTCCCACATGTAGTGTTGACTC
Source organism: Prochilodus magdalenae (assembly GCA_024036415.1). Classification (NCBI taxonomy): domain Eukaryota; kingdom Metazoa; phylum Chordata; class Actinopteri; order Characiformes; family Prochilodontidae; genus Prochilodus; species Prochilodus magdalenae. Next base: position 71,085 of record JAMWET010004505.1, read on the forward strand.
CTTGGCGGGTAGTGGTGTTATCTGCTGAGCTGGACCAACACATACATTATGTGAAGGTTGTTTATGAGCTGGTTGTCAATATAACTAGTTGTGACTGAGCCAACTAGTTTAAGGGGCTGTGACCAGGCCAAGACCAAGACCAAGTCCTCTTCAGGCTTTAATTAGATCTTAAGGAAGGAAGCTTTCTGCATACCAGAAAACACACTCATACAAATAAAGCCATCAAACACAAATGGTTCAAAAGTGTTATGGCACAAAGCGCACACTCTGAATGAATGAAACCATGAAATACCATGAATAAGAGATTAAAATGATTTATTTCTGTATTAATGGCTTAATGGAGTTAATAAATCTGCTTGGTCTGTCCTTGTTTGTCAGTTTTCCCATTAAAGTATATTGAGATGTCTTCTGATTCTTTTCTCACAAGGCTGGAAGTTAAATGAAAGCTGTTAAACTGGCACAGTACACTGTTCCAATCAATAAAGCCACATATCGGACATCAAGATCTGTTACTGTACACCAACACACTACTTACAGCACACTAAGGCATTACACTTACTGAGTTACTGTACACCAACACGCTACTTACAGCACACTAAGGCATTACACTTACTGAGTTACTGTACACCAACACGCTACTTACAGCACACTAACGCATTACACCTACTGAGTTACTGTACACCAACACGCTACTTACAGCACACTAACACATTACACTTACTGAGTTACTGTACAGCAACACACTACTTACAGTACACTAACACACTACACTTACTGAGTTACTGTACACCAACACACTACTTACAGTACACTAACACATTACACTTACTGAGTTACTGTACACCAACATACTACTTACAGTACACTAACACACTACACTTACTGAGTTACTGTACACCAACACACTACTTACAGTACACTAACACATTACACTTACTGAGTTACTGTACACCAACATACTACTTACAGTACACTAACACATTACACTTACTGAGTTACTGTACACCAACACGCTACTTACAGCACACTAACACATTACACTTACTGAGTTACTGTACACCAACACGCTACTTACAGCGCACTAACACATTACACTTACTGAGTTACTGTACACCAACACGCTACTTACAGCGCACTAACACATTACACTTACTGAGTTACTGTACACCAACACACTACTTACAGCACACTAACACATTACACTTACGGAGTTTCTGTACACCAACACGCTACTTACAGCGCACTAACACATTACACTTACTGAGTTACTGTACACCAACACACTACTTACAGCACACTAACACATTACACTTACTGAGTTACTGTACAGCAACACACTATTTACAGTACACTAACACACTACTTACAGTACACTAACACATTACACTTACTGAGTTACTGTACAGCAACACACTACTTACAGTACACTAACACACTACACTTACTGAGTTACTGTACACCAACACACTACTTACAGTACACTAACACATTACACTTACTGAGTTACTGTACACCAACATACTACTTACAGTACACTAACACACTACACTTACTGAGTTACTGTACACCAACACACTACTTACAGTACACTAACACATTACACTTACTGAGTTACTGTACACCAACATACTACTTACAGTACACTAACACACTACACTTACTGAGTTACTGTACACCAACATACTACTTACAGTACACTAACACGCTACACTTACTGAGTTACTGTACACCAACACACTACTTACAGTACACTAACACACTACACTTACTGAGTTACTGTACACCAACACACTACTTACAGCACACTAACACATTACACTTACTGAGCTACTGTACACCAACACACTACTTACAGCACACTAACACATTACACTTACTGAGTTACTGTACACCAACACACTACTTACAGCACACTAACACATTACACTTACTGAGCTACTGTACACCAACACACTACTTACAGTACACTAACGCATTACACTTACTGAGTTATTGTACACCTACACACTACTTACAGCACACTAACACACTACACTTACTGAGTTACTGTACACCAACACGCTACTTACAGCACACTAACACATTACACTCACTGAGTTACTGTACACCAACACACTACTTACAGCACACTAACGCATTACACCTACTGAGTTACTGTACACCAACACACTACTTACAGCACACTAACGCATTACACTTACTGAGTTACTGTACACCTACACACTACTTACAGCACACTAACACACTACACTTACTGAGTTACTGTACACCAACACGCTACTTACAGTACACTAACACATCACACTTACTGAGTTACTGTACACCAACACACTACTTACAGCACACTAACGCATTACACCTACTGAGTTACTGTACACCAACACACTACTTACAGCACACTAACACATTACGCTTACTGAGTTACTGTACACCAACACTCTACTTACAGCACACTAACACATTACACTTACTGAGTTACTGTACACCAACACACTACTTACAGCACACTAACACATTACACTTACTGAGTTACTGTACACCAACACACTACTTACAGTACACTAACACACTACTTACAGTACACTAACACATTACACTTACTGAGTTACTGTACACCAACACACTACTTACAGCACACTAACGCATTACACTTACTGAGTTACTGTACACCAACACGCTACTTACAGCACACTAAGGCATTACACTTACTGAGTTACTGTACACAAACACACTACTTACAGTACACTAACACATTACACCTACTGAGTTACTGTACACCAACACACTACTTACAGTACACTAACACACTACACTTACTGAGTTACTGTACACCAACACACTACTTACAGTACACTATCACATTACACTTACTGAGTTACTGTACACCAACATACTACTTACAGCACACTAACGCATTTCACTTACTGAGTTACTGTACACCAACACACTACTTACAGCACACTAACACATTACACTTACTGATTTACTGTACACCAACACGCTACTTACAGCACACTAACACAATACACTTACTGAGTTACTGTACACCAATACACTACTTACAGCACACTAACGCATTTCACTTACTGAGTTACTGTACACCAACACACTACTTACAGCACACTAACACATCACACTTACTGAGTTACTGTACACCAACACACTACTTACAGTACACTATCGCATTACACCTACTGAGTTACTGTACACCAACACACTACTTACAGCACACTAACACATTACACTTACTGAGTTACTGTACACCAACACACTACTTACAGCACACTAACACATTACACCTACTGAGTTACTGTACACCAACACACTACTTACAGCACACTAACGCATTACACCTACTGAGTTACTGTACACCAACACACTACTTACAGCACACTAACGCATTACACCTACTGAGTTACTGTACACCAACACACTACTTACAGCACACTAACACATTACGCTTACTGAGTTACTGTACACCAACACTCTACTTACAGCACACTAACACATTACACTTACTGAGTTACTGTACACCAACACACTACTTACAGCACACTAACACATTACACTTACTGAGTTACTGTACACCAACACACTACTTACAGTACACTAACACACTACTTACAGTACACTAACACATTACACTTACTGAGTTACTGTACACCAACATGCTACTTACAGCACACTAAGGCATTACACTTACTGAGTTACTGTACACCAACACGCTACTTACAGCACACTAAGGCATTACACTTACTGAGTTACTGTACACAAACACACTACTTACAGTACACTAACACATTACACTTACTGAGTTACTGTACACCAACACACTACTTACAGCACACTAAGGCATTACACTTACTGAGTTACTGTACACCAACACGCTACTTACAGCACACTAAGGCATTACACTTACTGAGTTACTGTACACCAACACGCTACTTACAGCACACTAACGCATTACACCTACTGAGTTACTGTACACCAACACGCTACTTACAGCACACTAAGGCATTACACTTACTGAGTTACTGTACACCAACACGCTACTTACAGCACACTAACACATTACACTTACTGAGTTACTGTACACCAACACGCTACTTACAGCGCACTAACACATTACACTTACTGAGTTACTGTACACCAACACACTACTTACAGCACACTAACACATTACACTTACGGAGTTTCTGTACACCAACACGCTACTTACAGCGCACTAACACATTACACTTACTGAGTTACTGTACACCAACACACTACTTACAGCACACTAACACATTACACTTACTGAGTTACTGTACAGCAACACACTATTTACAGTACACTAACACACTACTTACAGTACACTAACACATTACACTTACTGAGTTACTGTACAGCAACACACTACTTACAGTACACTAACACACTACACTTACTGAGTTACTGTACACCAACACGCTACTTACAGCACACTAAGGCATTACACTTACTGAGTTACTGTACACAAACACACTACTTACAGTACACTAACACATTACACCTACTGAGTTACTGTACACCAACACACTACTTACAGTACACTAACACACTACACTTACTGAGTTACTGTACACCAACACACTACTTACAGTACACTATCACATTACACTTACTGAGTTACTGTACACCAACATACTACTTACAGCACACTAACGCATTTCACTTACTGAGTTACTGTACACCAACACACTACTTACAGCACACTAACACATTACACTTACTGATTTACTGTACACCAACACGCTACTTACAGCACACTAACACAATACACTTACTGAGTTACTGTACACCAATACACTACTTACAGCACACTAACGCATTTCACTTACTGAGTTACTGTACACCAACACACTACTTACAGCACACTAACACATCACACTTACTGAGTTACTGTACACCAACACACTACTTAACACACTACTTAACTACTTTACAATCCAAGATGGCGGCGCAGCTGTAGCTGCCGCGGCCGCTCCGGATACAAAAGGTGCTTTTTGTTTATTTACGAGTGTCTTTTTTTTTCTACTTCTTTGGAACATGGACATAAGAACAACCGGTGTCCATGTATACGACCGTCAGACACTGCTACACTTCCGGAATCAACCAAATAACACCGTAAACGATGAGCTACGAGAGACGCTACGCGGTTTCGGTCTACTACGGCAACCAGCCCCCCAGATCGCGGCCTCGTCTGAAGCCAGCAGCCGAAAGAGGGGGCACCGGAAGCGGTGCGCGAGACTACAGAAGCGCGGTAAGCGGGCTGGAGTTCGTACTAGATTAACAACAAAGCCAACGCGAGCAGCTCTCCCGTCCATCCTGCTCTCGAATGTCTGCTCCCTGGAGAATAAACTGGACTGCATCCGACTTCAGAGAACTACACGGAGAGAATCTAGAGACTGCTGCGTCTTTGTCTTCACGGAGACGTGGCTGAGCGACAGAGTTCCCGACGCCGCCATTCAGCTAGACGGACTAGCTTCGTTTCGAGCCGACAGAGACTCAGCCCTGTGCGGTAAGACTCGTGGGGGAGGACTGTGTGTTTACATCAACACAGAATGGTGCAAGAACTCTGTACTGGTCTCTAGCTACTGCTCGCCTCTAGTGGAGTTTATGATCGTCCGGTGTAGACCGTTTTATCTACCGAGGGAATTCACCGCAGTGCTGATCATCAGTGTCTACATTCCACCCGGCGCTACCGCTAAAGCTGCGCTCTGTGAGCTGTACAGCGCTATCAGCGGACTGCAGAACACTCACCCTGACGGACTGTTTATTGTCGCTGGAGATTTCAACCATGTGAATCTCAAGTCAGTTCTCCCTAAATTCCACCAACATGTGAACTTTGCTACGAGAGGAGCGAACGCGCTGGACCTTGTTTACACCAACATTCCCAGCGCGTACCGGGCAGAGCCCCGCCCCCACCTCGGATACTCGGATCACATCTCTGTTATGCTAATTCCAGCATACAGACCGCTCGTCAGACGAACAAAGCCGGTTCTAAAGCAGGTGAGAACCTGGCCATCAGGAGCCATCTCTGCTCTTCAGGACTGCTTTGAGCACACTGACTGGCAAATGTTTAGGGAGGCTGCAACCTACAGCACCACCACAGACCTGGAGGAGTACACTTCATCTGTGACCAGCTACATCGGCAAGTGCATAGATGATGTGACCGTCTCCAAGACCATCACCACACGTCCCAACCAGAAGCCGTGGATGACTGCAGAAGTGCGTGCTCTGCTGAAGGCTCGAGACTCCGCCTTCAAAGAAGGAGACAAGGCGGCCCTAAGGAAAGCAAGGGCCAAACTGTCCCGGGGCATCAGAGAGGCGAAGCGCGCACATGGTCAGAGCATCCACAGCCACTTCAGAGACAGTGGTGACGCACGGCGTATGTGGCAGGGCATCCAGGCCATCACTAACTACAGGACTGCTCCACCTGCCTGTGACAGTGATGCCTCCCTTCCAGATGCGCTGAACCACTTCTACGCCCGGTTCGAGACACAGAACGGCGTGGCAGCGAGGAAGACCACCCCTCCTTCCGACGACCAGGTGTTGTGTCTTACAGCAGCTGACGTGAGGAAAACTCTACGCAGACTTAACCCACGGAAAGCCGCTGGACCGGACAACATCCCGGCTAGAGTGCTCAGGGAATGTGCGGACCAGCTGACAGATGTCTTCACCGACATCTTCAACATCTCCCTGAGCAGTGCCACCGTTCCAACGTGTCTCAAGGCAACCACCATCATCCCTGTGCCGAAGAAGTCTTCAGTGTCCTGCCTCAACGACTACCGTCCCATTGCACTCACACCCATCATCATGAAGTGCTTTGAGAGGCTTGTCCTGAGGCACATCAAGACCCTGCTGCCTCCTTCTCTAGATCCTCTACAGTTTGCGTACCGTCCTAACCGCTCAACGGACGACGCCATATCCACCACGCTTCACCTGGCGCTCACCCACCTGGACAATAGGGACACTTATGTTCGAATGCTGTTCATAGACTTTAGTTCAGCATTCAACACCATCATTCCCCAGCACCTGATCAGAAAGCTGAACCTACTGGGCCTGAACACTTCTCTCTCTAACTGGATCCTGGACTTCCTGACTGGGAGACCTCAGTCAGTCCGGATCGGACGTAACACCTCCAGCACCACCACGCTGAGCACCGGGGCCCCCCAGGGCTGTGTGCTCAGCCCTCTGTTGTTCACCTTGCTGACTCACGACTGTTCAGCAATGCACAGCTCGAACCACATCATCAAGTTTGCAGATGATACGACTGTGGTGGGTCTCATCAGCAAGAACGACGAGTCAGCATACCGAGAGGAAGTGCAACGGTTAACGGACTGGTGTAGAACCAACAACCTGTCTCTGAACGTAGACAAGACCAAAGAGATGGTTGTTGACTTCAGAAGGACAAGGCGTGACCACTCTCCACTACACATCGACGGCTCCACTGTGGAGATCGTCAAGAGCACCAAGTTCCTTGGAGTTCACCTGGCAGAGGATCTCACCTGGTCCCTCAACACCAGCACCATAACCAAGAAAGCCCAGCAGCGCCTCTACTTCCTGCGAAGGCTGAGGAAGGCACATCTCCCACCTCCCATCCTCACCACCTTCTACAGAGGAACCATCGAGAGCATCCTGAGCAGCTGCATCACTGCCTGGTTTGGGAACTGCACCGCATCGGATCGCAAGTCCCTGCAGCGGGTAGTGAGGACAGCTGAGAAGATCATCGGTGTCTCTCTTCCCACCATCATGGTCATTTACACCACACGCTGCATCCGCAAAGCAACCAGCATTGTGGATGACCACACACACCCCTCACACACACTCTTCACCCTCCTACCATCTGGAAAAAGGTACAGGAGCATCCGGGCCCTCACATCCAGACTGTGCAACAGCTTCTTTCCCCAAGCCATCAGACTCCTTAACACCCAGAGTCTGGTCTGTAAAACTAAACACATTCAGTGACTGGACTGAACACCCACACACACATAACCTCATCTCTTAAATCTGTCCACACATACCACTTGAAGTATAACATGTTTACATGCATACCAAATATGGACATAACTGCTGCTAAATACATTGTACAAAAAAAAAAAAAAAAAAAAAAAAAGACACAACCTCACTTTACTGCACCCACTACCAGTGGGCTGTCTGCACTGTCCCCTCCCTCTACTTATTGTTTGCTGTTTCGTGTATTGTAAATTGTCGTGTGTATTTATTGTATTTATTGTTCTATGTAGCACCTTGGTCCTGGAGGAACGTTGTTTCGTTTCACTGTGTACTGTTCACCACTGTATATGGTTGAAATGACAATAAAAACTACTTGACTTGACAGTACACTATCGCATTACACCTACTGAGTTACTGTACACCAACACACTACTTACAGCACACTAACACATTACACTTACTGAGTTACTGTACACCAACACGCTACTTACAGCACACTAACGCATTACACCTACTGAGTTACTGTACACAAACACACTACTTACAGTACACTAACACATTACACCTACTGAGTTACTGTACACCAACACGCTACTTACAGCACACTAACACAATACACTTACTGATTTACTGTACACCAACACGCTACTTACAGCACACTAACACAATACACTTACTGAGTTACTGTACACCAATACACTACTTACAGCACACTAACGCATTTCACTTACTGAGTTACTGTACACCAACACACTACTTACAGCACACTAACACATCACACTTACTGAGTTACTGTACACCAACACACTACTTACAGTACACTATCGCATTACACCTACTGAGTTACTGTACACCAACACACTACTTACAGCACACTAACGCATTACACTTACTGAGTTACTGTACACCAACACACTACTTACAGCACACTAACACATTACACTTACTGAGTTACTGTACACCTACACACTACTTACAGCACACTAACACATTACACTTACTGAGTTACTGTACACCAACACACTACTTACAGCACACTAACGCATTACACTTACTGAGTTACTGTACACCAACACACTACTTACAGCACACTAACACATTACACTTACTGAGTTACTGTACACCTACACACTACTTACAGCACACTAACGCATTACACTTACTGAGTTACTGTACACCAACACACTACTTACAGCACACTAACACATTACACTTACTGAGTTACTGTACACCAACACACTACTTACAGCACACTAACACATTACACTTACTGAGTTACTGTACACCAACACGCTACTTACAGCACACTAACGCATTACACCTACTGAGTTACTGTACACAAACACACTACTTACAGTACACTAACACATTACACCTACTGAGTTACTGTACACCAACACGCTACTTACAGCACACTAACACAATACACTTACTGATTTACTGTACACCAACACGCTACTTACAGCACACTAACACAATACACTTACTGAGTTACTGTACACCAATACACTACTTACAGCACACTAACGCATTTCACTTACTGAGTTACTGTACACCAACACACTACTTACAGCACACTAACACATCACACTTACTGAGTTACTGTACACCAACACACTACTTACAGTACACTATCGCATTACACCTACTGAGTTACTGTACACCAACACACTACTTACAGCACACTAACGCATTACACTTACTGAGTTACTGTACACCAACACACTACTTACAGCACACTAACACATTACACTTACTGAGTTACTGTACACCTACACACTACTTACAGCACACTAACACATTACACTTACTGAGTTACTGTACACCAACACACTACTTACAGCACACTAACGCATTACACTTACTGAGTTACTGTACACCAACACACTACTTACAGCACACTAACACATTACACTTACTGAGTTACTGTACACCTACACACTACTTACAGCACACTAACGCATTACACTTACTGAGTTACTGTACACCAACACACTACTTACAGCACACTAACACATTACACTTACTGAGTTACTGTACAACAGTGCTTAAATTAAGTCACTGTAGTCTCTCAGAAATGCTCATCTTTTTCCAGACATTGTTTTGCTTGTTGAAAGTTCAAAATGCTAAACTATGACAACAGCATTAATGCACGTCTGTATAATCTACAGTTCCAAACAGGAAATATTACACAGATAAGCCGTATGACTTGCCTTGACATCATGTTGTTGCTCTGTGAGCTCCAACAAACTAAAAGCCCCAAACTTACCCACATACTCATAAAAACTCCCATTAGCATGCCAGCTCCCGCAACATATTGTCGCTCCCGTTCACTATAAATCCAAGTGGCGTACTCTGTAGATGCAGAAGTCTGGATGATGATTGGGGGGGGACCTTCTGCCACTTCCCTCTCAACTGCATGTGCTACATCTGTCGAACATTAAGCAGTAACCATGCAGGATTTGCCTTTATTAAGGGCGAATTAGGTTCCTGGTGCTCATGCATCTGCTAGCTGGTGAGACAGAATGCCATCACCCACCGCATTGTTCATTTGACAGCCTGCATATTCCACCAGTTCGGCAGGAATAAAGGATTTGCTCCTTGTTTTCTAAACAGGATGGTTACCTTTTGTGTGTTGTGCTAATAATAGCATCACAGCTGAGTGTCTATGAGTCACCAGACACGCCGAACAGTCTGAGTGGTCACGTTTCAAAGACCTAGTTGTACCTCCAAATCCATGACTGTCTTGACCCTTGAAAGTTGCATGCCATAAGCCCCCTGGGCATTCTGCACAATGTCCCCATGCCCCCTATTACCCAGCAAGCACAGACAGTAAGGTTGAGGCAGTGAAACATACCTCTCAGTGCAGTTGATGGTGGAGATGGAGCGTACAGTGAAGGTCACCTTATTCAATACCAAGTCTATTCTGCCAATAAGGATAGCCCAGTGGAAGATGAGCAGTTGATGCAATGCATACAAACGATATGACTGCACAGACTCTGGAAAGAGAAATACACCACACTCGCTGAGGCCCTGTTCCTACCTGGTCTCGACATCCATCACGAGTAATGTGATCACAAGGTGGACATCAAGACATAAAACTACAGGGGTTGGACAATGAAACTGAAACACCTGTCATTTTAGTGTGGGAGGTCTCATGGCTAAATTGGACCAGCCTGGTGGCCAATCTTCATTAATTGCACATTGCACCAGAGCAGAGTGTGAAGGTTCAATTAGCAGGTAAGAGCACAGTTCAAAAGTTCAAAAGAGGACAAATTGTTGGTGCACGTCTTGCTGGCGCATCTGTGACCAAGACAGCAAGTCTTTGTGATGTATCAAGAGCCACGGTATCCAGGGTAATGTCAGCATACCACCAAGAAGGACGAACCTCCACCAGCATCACGTAGTGACCTGGCCACTATCCTGCAAAAAGAATGGCTTAAACTCCCTCTGACCACTGTGCAGGACGCAGTATATGTCATTCCCAAGACGGACTGACGCTGTATTGGCCGCAAAAGGAGGCCCTACACCATACTAATAAATGATTGTGGTCTAAAACCAGGTGTTTCAGTTTCATTGTCCAACCCCTGTACTTATACCTGGAATCTCCATGTGGCTTAAAAGCCTCTCATGTGACCACTTGGTTAAATTTTGAGTGGAGGAAGTGTGCAGTGCATGGGTACAGGGTACACCCCAGGGTATAGCATGCTGTAGCCTAGTTCCTGTAACTACTCAGCTTGGTCTACAAGCTCTGTACGTGCTATATTAGTGACCTAGTCAGAATTTAATGGTAGATGTTGTGTTATAACTTACACTGCAACTCACATGAGAAAGTTCACTGGTATTAAACACACTGAAGGTATCACGCGTCACAGTGTTGTATAATCCAGCTGCTGGCTCTTTTGCCCATGGACATGCTGGAGGCATGGCCACGCACTGAACCTCACAGGAGCATCAAAATTACATTAGGAGAGACTTTAAATCGTGTACATGTGTTGCATGTGCTGCGTTGTTAATAAAGAGCCCTCCTAGTCATATCCAGCAGCGTAGGTAGTGCCCCTTGAGGACCTCACTATGCTGGGCAGAGATGTTGTTGGTCCTGACATGCATGACCACGGTCCCAAGGCAATGCATTTGTTTAGAGGCTGGATCATCTACTCCTGCACCAACACCACGCTCTTGCCAGAACAGGAACGGTGCTACCACAAATCTGTTGACATGGTGGAGAGGACAGCCTGGGCTGCAAGACTATAGAACCTATGTAGTAGGGCTCACCAGCAGAGCCCAACTGGGAGATGGTAAAAGAGGCGAGAGCCCCCTGCACAAACCAGGTCATTCTGTTTTTACTTTGTGAGGTCCCCCGGAGCGACTGGCCACTGAAAGGAGGCTTTGTAGCATCCTGCTATGGGCCTGTTCACCTTCAGTTCAGTAGCCCTGGGGCAGCTGTTTGGCGGCGTTTGAGGTGGTTCTCTAAAGTGCCATATTTCACTAAGCGCCTTGGGTCTACACCAACACCACCGTTATCATGTGCATGTAAACCAGACACCAGCAGGAACATTCGACTGTATGAGCAGCCTGTATTCCTGTAGCCCTTTTCAGTAATCATTGGGGACCAAGAGGTAAGAGAGATAGAGAGACATGGAGAGAGAGAGTGAGAGAGAGAGAGAGAGAGAGAGAGAGAGAAAGAGAGAGAGGTAAATAAAATAAAATCAGTTTGAAACTATTACCTAATGTAGTATATCGTCGCTGTCCAATGAAAAACATGTATATCCAATTTTGTCCATTTTGAGTTTTATACATCATTTGAATACACCAGCTGCTGTTTACACAGCGTGAGAATTGCATGATGAATGGAAACAGAAATGGCCCAGAAGTGTTTGGAAAGATGTCTGGTTCCACTGACTTGCATAAAAATTGAATAAGGTTTTTGGGTTCTCCTATAAAGTTGCCATTTTGGAGATACTTGTTTCCCTTTGGACAGCGACGACATTTAGCATTCACCATGTATGTTCAACAGATCCCACCCCAGTTTGCCATGTATCATTAGGTGAGCTTATAACTGGCTCCTAAACAGCTTCCATGTCTAAAAGCATTACTTGTCTGTGGAGAAAGCACAAGCTGTCAGTAATGGTTACTCCTTGGTTACACTAAGTAGTTTAATGTACTAATTAGATGGGCTACCTGCATAATAATATAAAACTGTGACTGCCATGGCACGTTCCAAACCCTGCCCACATTTAAAATAGTATCAGCTAATAAAAAAAAGGTACCAAATGTGGAAACATAGCAGTCAGGCCTGCAGGAATTACCATTTGTGTCCACTTGCCTTTTGTCACATTCTGCCCTGTCCAGTTCATGTTCGTCTGTCTTCTCTGGATTTGTTTCTGTCTGCCTGTCCATGTGCTGTTTAGGTCATGTGACCTTTGTTGTCTTGTCCCATGTGAGTCTGTCTGTTTTGATCATGTACCCCTCCTGTCTCCGCCCTCCATGTCCCGTGTTTGTAGCTCCGCCCCTTCCCAGGTGTTCCGCGTTAGTCTTTGTGCTTTTATATGGCCTGTTGTCCCCTGTGTGGTTGCTTGGTGTTTTGTCTCCATGTTGGTGGTTTGTCTCCTTGTCGGTTTGTTTTGTAATCCTGTTCCTAGTCACCTCAGTTTTCTGCTTTCTTTGGTTTTGTTTTGACATTAAATACTTGCACCTACATCCTGCCTCCTTGTCCTCTACCCCAACGTGACACCTTTTCACCATGCCGCATCCTATTTATTTCAATGGAAAGACCTGCAGCACTCACATGGAGCAACCCTGCTGTGTGGCGAAATAGTTCACTGGATTTCAACTTTGTGCAAATGCCTTGCCTATGTCCAGTTGGGATGCCATACAAGCACCACACACAGAACAGTCCCTTTAAACATGGAGGAAAAGCTAATTACAGCTGAATCTGGATATCCAGACTTATCATGTGCTGTGTTACTTTCTATTTATAAATGCATTAACAGATGTTGCATGGCAGGACATTGCAGAGAGTGTTGGTGTCTCAGGTGAGTGTGAATGAGTCACTCTGTTATATTTTTTTGCAGTATTGGACTAGAACTGTTAGCAGTCTCTCTCTTGACGTTTGGGCTAACTAGCTAAACTGCTATTCGCTCGTCTGCCTTCACACGCATATGAACTTGAGTGGCATCCCATTCTTAATCCATAGGGTTTAATATGACGTTAGCCCACCCTTTGCAGCTATAACAGCTTCAGCTCTTCTGGGAAGGCTTGCCACAAGGTTTGGGAATGTGTGTATGGGAATTCACCAGAAGCACCGCATTTGTGAGGTCAGACATTGATGTTGGACGAGCAGGCCTAGCTCGCAGTCTCCGCTCTAAGTCATCCCAAAGGTGTTCTATCGGGTTGAGGTCAGGACGCTGTGCAGGCCAGTCATGGTCTTCAACACCAAACTCGCTCATCCATGTCTTTAGGGCCCTTCCTTTGTGCACTGGTGCTCAGTCATGTTGGAACAGGAAGGGGTCATCCCTAAACTGTTCCCACCAAGTTGGGACCCTGTTCCTTTATTGGACTGTGTATCATTATACTGGAACCGATACCAGCGTAGCATTAAACATGTCTCAGCCCAAGGATTTGAAACACTAAGTTTCAGTAGCAGGTGTAAATGCATTAGCCTCAGCCTAGCTAAAGGTATCTGCTTTCGTTCTGATAGAATCAGCCCCTCCGATCTTTATTTGCAGCATCACTTTAGTGCAGGTACAGTAATTCTGATGTACATCAGGTAGATAATTCCACGCTAATGTGAAGAGCGAGGTGTCACAGTGTCAGGTTTCATAGAAATCCCCCCACCTCGCTATTCAATTCAATTTAATTTGTATCACCATAACAGACAATTACAAAAGACGTTAGACAAAAGCTGCTCAAGAGAAATTTGCAGCTTGTCAGAAATTAAAGTATGAAATTGCTTCAGCAGTAGCTACATGATAAGGTAATAACTGTTTTGGAAATTAATGTTGTACCATTTGTCCTTTTTTCCCCCCAATAGAAGGGCAGCTTTGGAAAATGCCAGCTGCGAGGCAGGATGACTAGGAAAAAATGCCAACATGGCTAGCCTGTGGAGTGGTCAGCATGGTCTGTTGTGCCCTGTGGCATGCAGGCAGGGAGCCAGCCTCAATGCATGAGGATAGATGCCACCCCAGTGTTTGAGCTTTGACCTTTATGGGACACTCAGGCTAAGTGTGACTTTAATAGGGTCAGGGGTCTCTGCGCCCAGAGGACTCTGGTGCCACTTAACATGCTGGCAAGTAACGGAGGCAGTTTGTTTGGTGCCTCCCCTGGAGTGCCATCTAGCTGGCATTAGATGAGCTCCCTACTGACAATACTAGAGAAAGAGGGGGAAACAGGATGGCTCAGTGAATCAGCTCAACTTAAGCCAGAAGTGGGGTTTGCTGAGGACAGTCCTGATGATTGTACTTAAATGGTCTGGAGGAGCGAGGTACTCGTATATACGACCAGGATGGCGTTGATATGGAGACATTACAGAGATATTACAGAGGAAGTTAAAGAGCAGCCAGATTAGTTAGTGCTGGATTATGGATGAAACCCGGTAATGCAAGAACGAGTGATATTGTATGTAAACAAGTTTAAAAATAAACTTAATTATCATCAACCTCCTGCTTTTAACAGACTTCAGATCTCTGCTGTAGTTCTCCTCCTTCCATGATTATACATTATTATTAAATTACATAATTACACCTGTATAGCTCAAACCATGATGGGCAAACAGTGAGACACCTAGTGGCTTCTGCAAATAGGACCTGCAAATTATGTGATGGGATCCATAGATTGAGAAGAGGTGGTACAGTGCAGTGAATGTCTCATTCCATGTGTGGAAAACGACTCCAGAGCAGATGTTAATGATTGGCTAAAAGGAGTGACTGCATTTGGGCGTGGCCAAAGACCGTAGCGTGAAGGAAGTAGCTTAATCTGCAGGTGTATGGAAGCGTACGGTCATACGGGTCTACCAGCAGTGGCTAAAATCCCAGTCTACAGGAAACTCTCCTTGGAATTATACCAGGAAAGGCATCCGCCAAATCTGGACCAACTGACCAATTCTTTGATGCAAGAGTGTCTGAACTTTGATGTCATCCAGTCCATACCAAATCAAATCACACCTGTCATTATACAGGTGACCAGCACGCTCATTCAGCCAAAACAGTTAGAAGAGAAAGTCCAATAGAAGGTCCAATTCACAGTTCACAGAATTCTCACAGAAAGTCACAGAATGACTGTTGATATTTGAACACTACAGAAAAACAAATACAGCCCTCCTTTCTAGCAAACTACTTTTTTTATTAAATCTCCATGGCGATTAAACTCTTTGCTAACGTAATTACAGACAAAACTCATGATATAGCCTTTGGACAATAGTAGAAAATGACACAGCAAGTAACACAGTATCACTAGCATTAGCTAGGTTGTGCATTAGCAAACTGTCGCTATAATTGCAACTCTTACAAACACTATCAAAGTCGCTCTCACAAACATTAGCAAGAGCATGACAGTTCTGACCTGCTGGCTCTGTGAAACAGCCAGCATGAGTTAATGTTTCCAACCTATCCAGAGGAACAGAGCAACCTCCTCATCCCTCTTTAGGCCCTTCAGTTCCCCATAAAGCTCAAACCAGCTTCTTATTTGCAAGGTTTCCTGTTCCACCTTAAATAGCGCAGCAGTTAGGCTACATTTATGTGCCTCAGCTTCTCATTTGAACTTTCCTGTTCTACCTGTAATTGTGCAGCGCTTACATTCCAGCACCTCAGCTTCTTTTTTTTCTTTTAGAATGTTCTAGTTCCACCTTAAATGGTGCAGCATTAAGCTACACTTTGATGCCTCAGCTGCTTGTTCCAGTTTTCCTGTTCCACCTTAAATGGTACAGCAGTTAGTCTACATTCTGGCACCTTAATTTCTTTTTTAGAATGTTCTAGTTCCACCTTAAATGGTGCAGCATTAGGCTACACTTTGATGCCTCAGCTGCTTGTTCCAGTTTTCCTGTTCCACCTTAAATGGTGCAGCAGTTAGTCTACATTCTGGCACATTCATTTTCTTTTTAGAATGTTCTAGTTCCACCTTAAATGGTGCAGCATTAGGCTACACTTTGATGCCTCAGCTGCTTGTTCCAGTTTTCCTGTTCCACCTTAAATGGTACAGCAGTTAGTCTACATTCTGGCACCTTAATTTCTTTTTTAGAATGTTCTAGTTCCACCTTAAATGGTGCAGCATTAAGCTACACTTTGATGCCTCAGCTGCTTGTTCCAGTTTTCCTGTTCCACCTTAAATGGTGCAGCAGTTAGTCTACATTCTGGCACCTTCATTTCCTTTTTAGAATGTTCTAGTTCCACCTTAAATGGTGCAGCATTAAGCTACACTTTGATGCCTCAGCTGCTTGTTCCAGTTTTCCTGTTCCACCTTAAATGGTGCAGCAGTTAGTCTACATTCTGGCACCTTCATTTCCTTTTTAGAATGTTCTAGTTCCACCTTAAATGGTGCAGCATTAAGCTACACTTTGATGCCTCAGCTGCTTGTTCCAGTTTTCCTGTTCCACCTTAAATGGTACAGCAGTTAGTCTACATTCTGGCACCTTAATTTCTTTTTTAGAATGTTCTAGTTCCACCTTAAATGGTGCAGCATTAAGCTACACTTTGATGCCTCAGCTGCTTGTTCCAGTTTTCCTGTTCCACCTTAAATGGTGCAGCAGTTAGTCTACATTCTGGCACCTTCATTTCCTTTTTAGAATGTTCTAGTTCCACCTTAAATGGAACCTCAGCTTCCCATCTAACTTTTACTTTTCTACCTTTAATTGTGTAGCACCTGCGTTTCAGCACCTCTGCTTCTTTTTAGAAAGTTCTAGTCCCATCTTAGGTGTTGCAGCAGTTAGCCTCCGCCTGCCCTGTTACTAATTAGCTGGATTAGTGTTCTGTTAGATCCAGGGCTGTATATAATTATTGTCTAGCACAAACACAGAACATACAGCTTGTGGACCCCGAGAAGGTGATCAACATCACTTACTGCACCTTTAATACCGGACAGCTGACCGTTATCAAATATCATAATAATGTTATTATAGTTATTGTATTTCTCAGTGATCTGTTGACTGCTGTTATTGTCACTCAGGTTTTATTCCACCCCGGGCTGCCGGCAGAAGAAAGCTGTTAAACAGGAGAGTCACAGTGGATACATCAAACTGTCCACTGCTAGGGGACTGCCTCCCCTGCTTGTGTTTCATCCCTCCATCAGAGAGAGAGAGAGAGAGGGAGAGAGAGAGAGAGAGTGAGTGAGTGAGAGAGAGAGTGTTGGGCATTCCAGAGGGCAGTTAAATGTTGACTGTACAGTGTTAACAGTATAACGTAATACTCTGTCTATCAATTATTAAAGCCCCCGGGGACCACTAACGCCAAGTGGATTTAAAATGCCTTGGATTCCCCCGGCTCACTCCCTACCCGTGCTCTCTCCCTCTCTTGCTCTCCCCCTCGTTTACCCTCTCACCCACTCTTCCCCTTTGTCACTCAACCCCTTTTCACTTAATCTCCACTGCAGCCCTCTCTATTCTCTCCCCTCTCTGTAGACACCATGCCTGCAGTAGTCTAAGGGAATCGAATTTAATAAGGGATGGTGCCTAATTAGACTTCCAGCTGCCTCATGGTTTTAAAGGTGAGAGTTAGACAGTTTTGCCCGACTCCTGCTTCCTGATTTACATGCTCTCAATATATACATTACAAATCCTTCCCACTCAACTTAGTGATGATTCAGCACAACAGCTAATATACACAGTTTCTGCTTCCAGGCTACAAGTAAGCAAACAAAGTTTAAACCAGTCCATTTGTATAGTTGACAGCAGCGAGTCAGACTGAGAACAGCCCACCTGAAGCGCTAAATGCACACTCATCATCAAAAGTATAGCTGCACCCAGAGAGAAGTGTGGGATTGCAGTGCTATGGGGAAGGAAGATCCCAGGAAGGTCACCAGGAACAGTAAATGATGATGAGTTTAGACTGATATGGGTAATATTTATTGAGCTACACATACAGAAGTAGTGTCTCGGTATGGCGTTGGCCGGCCATGTTTGCTAACGCAGCATTCCAGACATCTTAGCATGGAGTTGTAGAGGTTCCTAATGGTGCCCTGTGATAATCCGTACCATGCAGTTGACATATTCTCACACAGTTCCTGCAGATGGTGCGGTAGGGGTGGAGGTGGAGTGACAGTAAACTGTTCATGTTGATGCTGACCACAGTACCTCAACACATGGATTCATTGGCCGTCTCCACCAAGACAAAAGCAGGACTTGACACTGAAGGTGACCCGCTGCCATTCTGAGTCACTCCATAACAGTCTGGCACGACACCATTGCAGTCTTTGGTGTAACCGATGTGGCGTTAAGGGCAGTCATCATAACGGTCATAATGGTCTGGGCTACGAAGCAAAGGAACTGCTTCTTCATTAGTTGTTAGCTGTATTAGCATAGTAGCTAATGCAAAACAGTAGCAGTACAGTTTAGTCTAACATGCTGCCTTCATCTCATATGCTGCCCAACTTCCTTCTCTAATACACTAATGCATGGGATTCAGTTAACCAAGGACTTCCGAGAAGGGTTAATAACAGGAGCAGGTGCAGCAGGACCTGGACTATAGAGTAGGGTTGCCACCTTTCAGAAATAAAAATAAATGATGGTGGGGAATTGTTTGGGAGTGAGTGTTGTAACAGTCAAATTTATGCTGTGCCTTTAAGAAAGGGCCATTGTATTTGTATATCCCAGTGTGGAGAAGAAGAGAGCGGAATGGAGAAGAGAGGTGGTGTTTAGCGGTTTTCCTACCATTCTCTTCTTTTATTTGTTTATGCTCTCTGTAACGCTAGAGCTTAACTACGGTCAGACTTATGTATAAGTGGACTGTTGTGGCTGGGAGACTGAGTTCAGTTAGTTACTGTGAATAAACGAGTATTCTGGAGTACCCACACTAACGTCTGTGTGGCTCCTCATGGCTACCTCAAATGGCTCTCCCCCGTTATCCGGCCCGAAGCGTTACAGTGTGATCAATCAATCATGTGTGACACACGTGTTTATCGGACATTTACGGTAATACGGAACAAATTTACAGACATTTACGGTAATACGGAACAAATTTACAGACATTTACGGTAATATGAAACAAAGTATGTTCTGTATTTGAACTGAGTCCGGGTTTGAGAGAGATTGTGATCATTCATGTGTGTGTGACAGACATGTATATCGGACATTTACGGTAATACGGAACAAATTTACAGACATTTACGGTAATACGGAACAAAGCAACATTTAATTGCCAAATAAAGGATGATTCCGTATTTTACGGGACGGGTGGCAACCCTACTATAGAACAAATTTACAGACAGGACAAATTTACAGACCCTGGCTAATAGTGGCCATTCATTGCCAAATAAAGGTGGATTCCGTATTTTACGGTGACCATTAAAGTGTATAGGCTTCCTCAAGGCCTGGCTTACTAAACACATTGGTTGGTGGGTTTGGTTGGTGACCATTAAAGTGTAAGGCTTCCTGAAGGCCTAACCTACTTAACACAGTAGTACTACTGTACTCTCAATAACAGCCATAACTGTCCCTTTACATAGATGTATTTGTTAGTTTCAGGGGATCCTATGGGGTTCACTCTGCTTTCCACACAGTAGTCATATATACACCTCAAGTTTTTTATTGGCTTTAAATCCTTTATGCTGGAAAACAGTCCAAAAGTTTTATTTAGTCCAAAAAAGGTAAATACTTCATCAGACATCATTATAACGAATTAGAATCGATTCTAACTTCCCCAAAACGTGGTGGAACGGCCACCTTCAGATTGATGATTGTACCTTTTTACACCCATAATTGGATGTGGTTAACGTTCCTCTTTTAACGTCATAAAATGTTCCTCGCTGCCGTTATTAGGCTCTGAGCAGCTCCCTGTTCCCCCTGCATGTCTGTGCCCATAGTTAACCTGCACAGTTTCTCTCTCATTAGCCGTCTCTGTTCCTGGGAGTCAGGAGATTTCGTGTAAATGCCCAGGCCGCTGAAATGCCAGAGCTTCAGATTAATGTGCAGGGGTGCTCTGGGTTCAGTTTCCACACATTCAGAACAGGAAGTGTCCTCCAGACGGGCTTCAAGTGGCACCGGCCTCCCCCCGTGAGGTACATGCTGTTGCTTGTGACTGGCAGTCTCTGGGCAGGCTTTAGGGACCTGTCGGATGTGTCATCCTCTGCCTCTGCGGCCAACCTGTTCAGTCTTGGTGATTATGACCAGGTGGGAGGTTCTGGAGGGGGTTCGGTAGTGGTGGTGCTCGGGGAAGGGGGGTTATTTTGACACCTGGCCCTTGGATGTCTTCCAGCCAGACATCTTGATGCACCTGTGGAGTGTTCGGCTGCTCTCTGGAAAGACGAACATGGTGTGGTGTGCACACACCAGTGTGTTGTAGGTATACTAGGTGTGCTAGGGCCACAAACCGCCATCTGTCGCCTTGAAACACTCCGTCTAGCGAGTGGCCAGAGGGAATTGTCCGCTGCTGTCCAGTGCTTTGAGTTTCTTATCAGCCCGATGCCCCTAGCCTTCTTTAATGCTGATTAATTTGTTTGTCCTCCCCCCCCCCCACTTTAATTAATGCCCATGCTTGGCTCACGTTAGCATCTATGCTAATCTGCGGCACAGCACAACTTGATGAGTCAAGTTGCGATTAATAAATGCCTCGCAGGTCTGTCTCCGACAGGGGGCTTAAGCTGCCAGTTTACACGCAAATTGAGGCGCTGTTGAATATTAATGAATTACATTAGGCTGATATTTCATCTATTCTTTATGGGCCTGTACTGCTGAATTATACAAGAGCACGGCAAGGAGCTGTAACTATCACGAAGCCTGACAACTAACATGGTTAAACAAGTAATAGTATAAGGGAACATATAACCCCAGTGAGGCTAGCTACATGGAACCAAGCTGACAGGGCACCGCAGGCACTGTCCTGCAATGAAGAAGATGAAGGCCAATGTAAACCAGCAACACTCACAGTAACACTCACAGAGGCTGAAATGTTTGAGATTAAATGGAACCTATTATGCTCATTTTCATGTTCATAACTGCATATTTGGGGTCTACTAGAATAGCTTTACACGCTGACATACTGTACTTATCACCTATATACTATTCTCCCAATACTGTACATCTGTACTGAACACTCTGTAAGAGCTCCTGTCTTTAAACACCCGCCTCCTGATGAGTCCAGTGTGCTCTGAATGGTCACCTCTCCCACTAGTTTCTGACTGATGGACAACTGAAGTAGCTATGTGTGCAGTGGTGTCGGTTCTGCTGTATCAGTTCAAGACAGATTCTTATCTGAATGTACGGAAGACAAAGTGGTAGGCTCACCATTGCAAACTAGACCGGCGCAGGAGCTTCAGATTTATGTGCAGGCGTGCTCAGGGGTGTTCAGTTTCCACTCTGAAGTGTCCTCCAGATGGGCTCCAAGTGGCACCTGCTACATGGAACCAAACTGAATGGCCACTGCGGGCACAGCCCTGCAAGACATTTGGATAAAAATAATGGCCGAAATAAACGAACATTTAACACTCACACAAACACTCACCAAGGTTCCTTATGGAGACGTTTGAGATTAAAGGCGCCATATTATGCGACATGTTCATAACTTTATATTTGGGGTCTACTAGAATGGATTTGCAAGTTTCTATTTTACCTAAAGTATTATACTGCATTTATCACCTGTATACGATTCTTCTTATCTCTATTGACCCTCTGTCTGATATAGTCTGTTAGAACTCCTGCTCCGCCTCCCAATGAGTCCAGTGTGCTCTGAATGGTCAGCTCTCCCACTCAGTTAAGGACCAAAGCGGGATGATTTAGAGTGGCAGGTTTGTTTTTTTTTACTCTCCGCGGATTTTGTGAGGTTGTGCCAGACCTGCCAGTAGGTTGGCAATAAGGTCGGTGTTACAAGATGACATCATCTTGTAACAGAGAAAGAAGGGAGCTGAGAAAAGTGGTTTCTGTAAAAACACACTTTTTTTACAACTCACTAAAAGAATGGGAAACCCACTGCTGACCACAGTGTCTCCACAATGACAAAAGCAGGACTCATCACTGAAGAGGACTCCCTGTCATTCTGGGTCACGCCAAGACAGACACGATACCATTGCAGTCTTTGGTGACACTGATGTGGTGTTAAGGTCAGTTGTCGTAACGGTCTGGGTGCATGTAGTCCTGCATCGTGCAGGCATCTGCCAATGGTGCTGGCACTAACAGGATGACCCATGGGGGGCATCACTACTCGCTGAATATCCGGAATCATGGCTCCTCCCTTGGGCCAGTCAGGGACAGCGATAAGGTCCATCCTTGCTTATGTCACACGTGCAGCTGAGCATGAAACTTGAATCATTAGTCTCACAATGTCAAACCTTCCTACCAAATTTCCCTCCTGTCGTTTGATTACTTCTGGGTGCAGCTATGTGTGCAACTATTCTTTGGCTGGTGAGTGTATATGTTTCTCTGAAGCTCTAAAGTACATAATTCTAACAAAGAACAAACACAGGCAGGCCTCCTCTAATACTCATTCAGAGCACGCTCCCCTAAACTGCCATGATTATCATGTCCAGTGCGGCATGCTGGTCAATGTTTATGCGCAGTCGTTGATAAAGCGCTTCTGGATGAAGCCAGTGTCCCCTATCGGCCCTGGTTTGATTGACCCTGAGCTCAAAAAGGAAAAACAGAGAGGAAAAGAAAAACAGAAAGAAAGCATGGCACTGAGGACCAACAAAACTGCAGGCTGTACACAACGCAAGTGCTCAACTAATACAGATCACCAGGTAACAATGGCAGGTCACTAAATGTACAGTTTATTTACAAAAGCATTTATATGTGGGGCTAAGCTAAGTGTAGTCTCTATTATTCATACTCAGGCTTTTAACAGGCGCGGTTGTATCGCCAGCACTCTAAACGGCAGCGGCTTCATGGGAGTACCACAGGCGTACACTGCATATTGTCTTGTCCAAAGGAAAACAGGTATCTCCAAAATGGCAACTTTACAGGAGAGGCCAAAAACCTCATTTAATTTGAATGGAAGTCAATGGAACCAGACGTCTCTCCAAACGGTTTTGGGCCATTTCTGTTAGCCCATTCTTCATTAAATTTCAACACAGTGTAAAGAGCAACTCATATGATCAAATGAGGCATAAAAGTAAAAATCAACAAAAATTTAGATACATATTTTTCTTTGGACAGAGATGATACATGAAGAGTCTTTTATCTGGAGCGTCCCCACTTTGCACTCTTTCAACACATCCCTGTTTACACCACTACATATTCTCTAAAGTTGGAGCCAAGATAAAGTATCAGCTACAACTGAGACTAATGTTCAGTTAACTAATGGAACCTGCTAATCACACAAACCTCACCAATGGCCACCTACTAGATGTGCTGGGCTTATGTAGATTTAGACAGCACAGCACTAGTGACACCAGTGACTCTGACAGTGCCAGGATTTGGGCCCAAGAATAAGCAGCATCCTACAGGCAGGATGTCAGGGGTTCATTTAGCGGGCTAGTGTCCCAGCAACCATTCATTATGACCCACTAAACTGAGCTCTATTAAACCTAGCCAGGCCAAGTATTATGGGATGTGGAAGGGCTCCTAGTGTTTATTACAGTATATGTCAATGATATACATTCAGCTGTTAATGGGAGGGTTTATGTATGCGCAGATGGTTTTGTATTTTTGGTGTCTCAGAATGATAAAGCAGTCGTTCCCTCAGTGTGAAGCTTCAAAATCTAAGGAAATGGTTATCAGATAATAGATACTTTTAATCCAAAAAGATGTGGAGATGAAGTTGGGTCAGTCACCAGGGTTAACTGTAGTAGTAAGGGGAGATACCACTACCACTAAGACCAACGTGAATTAGCCTGGCTGTGAATTAGATGGTTCTTTATCAGGTATGGTATGTACATTTACATTTCTGGTATTTAGCTGACTCTCTTATCCAGAGCGACTTACAAGGTTAATCATATTACAGGTAGGCCAATGTAGTGTTAGGAGTCTTGACTCTTATTGGTGTAGCACAGCATAGTCATTCAGCCTGGGATTCGAACCCCAGACCACGGGTGGTGGTAGCTACTTGGTGGGTAGTGTTATCAGCTGAGCTACACCAATCGTATGTATGGCTTCCAAGCCATAAGTTACTTTCAGAATGTTTTAAACTACAAATCCTTCAAACTGCAAGTTTTAATGCAAGTACAAATATTATTAGCCATATTTTATTATTATTTTATATTGATAAATAATCATTTCTTAATGTCATCCTCCAAACCAGGCTTAATTTGATCATACAACTAAAGTAAAATAGTTTTGAAATAGAAAACTGTCATTAATCACCATTAACTGCACAAACCAATATGATTCATCACAATTAGACAAGCCTAATTACATCACACTGGTGATCCCCTTGTAACGCACTCAGTAGTTGGGTGAAGGCTCCCGGGGAGGGAGATGCAACAGGGGGTTAGCTGCTTTCCCCGACCTCCATAAAGAAATCCAGACGAGACACAGCCGTTCGGAGTACCGGACCATTTATTGGGCAGAGGAGAGCCCACACCTCGTGGTTAGAATCCCAGACAACACTGCAGCAGAACATACAGGTTACCAAAACCCCTCCTAGCCATTCCGCGTGCCGCACTTATATAACCGTTAGCTTTGCACCCCCTCTCTCGCTCACGACATACAGTGCGCATGCGCTCAGTGCCGGCACTTAAAGTGACCGTTACACCCTGATGACGTTATTAAAGACTGGCAATTTTTTATAGCAACGTTACATATATGTTTTTTGTACGACATGAATAACACAATATTAAAAACTATGTATTATCTGTTAGGGGCACATTTGCATATTGTATACTGCTGCACAGACAACTGTTGAATCATGGTTGGTATAAAGTACGATATGTAGCCCTTCTAGCCGCCGATTTCCTTTCGTCCAAGCCTGTTTGAAAGGGGAGCCATATGCAGTGACAGTGCAAGGACAGTTAGGCACATGATATTCTATTACACTACGAGGAACACATCTCCCTTATCCCTCTAACAAGTTGGATGTACCTTGGAGACTATTACTGCTGACACACGTCAGGGTGCCAAAATACAATAACGCCCTTTTCAAGAAAAATAAAGCAGAACATGCTGACTTTGTCTGTTTCTCCTCGTTTCATTCCTCGGGGTGACAGGAGGGTGACTTTAACTAGATAAAAACAAATTGATAAAAATGAAAACCTTATTGTGTCTTCCAGAGGCGAGCGAGGATTATTATTATTTTCCTTGTCTCTGTTTCAAACAAATCTGCTGTTGCAGTAGGTAATACATTGGATGGAGAAGCACTTAACCAAGCATTTATCCAGAGGGAGTGTGAGACGTGTGCCTTATTATTTACTTGGCTCTGGAGCCGAAGGATACTGACTAGAGCCCGGCATGTGGAAAGGGTCTAGGCCTGTAATCCCAGCAGTCTAACAATAACTAATACACCTTCGTCTGCAGGCTTGCCACTTTTCATTCTGCATCTTTGGGCCTTGTTGTCTGAACGACCAATGTTTAGTCCCAGGAAGGATATTGAACAAGTTGCCTGAACATACAATCACATACACACACACACTTGATCAAATTCTGTGTATTATGAAATCTCTAAAAGGACACACTGAAGCTGGGAGTGCACCTCATGACTACCTAGCAGAGTTTAAATACACTGACTAGGTAAGTTGAGTTAAAGATACCCAGGGTAAATTATTCCTCCAGTAGAAGGTCCTCCATCTAGACCCCCACTGGAGTAACATTTACATTTAGCTGACGCTCTTATCCAGAGCGACTTACAAGGTTAATGATTACAGGTAGGCCAGTGTAGTGCTAGGAGCCTTGCCCAAGGACTCTTATTGGTGTAGCTCAGCATAGTCACCCAGACCAGGATTCGAACCCCAGTCTCCCACATGTAGAGGTGGCACCCTGAGTAGTGGTGTTACCCGCTGAGCTACACCAACCAGTACTGAAGTATGGAGAGTAACAGGAGCATGATTTATTACGGCTCTAATGTCCTATTATCATTTCTGGAACAGGACTCTTCATCAGCTCAGTGCAGGTGAGGAGACTCTAGTGTCTCTCAGTCCACCAGTCTTTAATAGAAGCTCATTCATTAGTCTGATACTGACGCCTATTCAAATGATCATAAACACAGAACACTGAAGGAGAACAGGTTCCATTAGCTAGAACCAAGCTCAAAACAAGTTGACAACTGTAACTCAGCAACTGACACTCCATCACTAACTGTTGCTTGAATCACCCGTTTAATTTAATCACTGAGAATCTCACACTACAGGACTTGTGAACACTGAAGTCATAAAACTCTGTTCTAGTTCAACCGTGCTGTCAGTTGCTTCAGATCAAGCTCCCGACTTGGAAAATGGGCCAATCGGGGTTAAAAAGCTGCCAACTGTGCAGTGTAAGCCCTGCTTTACACACAGCGTTCTTCTCCTATTTCAGGCCACAGTGCGTCTTTACACTTCAACAGAATAGCCGCACAACTAGCTGCACCCAGAAGGAATCAACCAACAGGAATGAAATTTGGTGGGTGGGTTTGACATTATGAAATATGCAAATAACTCAAGTTTCATGCTTGGCTGCGCACGTGTTGCTGTACCTGACTGTTTTCAGACAGGCGCTGAGCAGTGACACCCTCCATGAGTCAGCCTGTTAGCCCCGCCACCATTGCCGATGCAGGACAACATTAATGCAGACCGTTACAACAACGGGCGTTAACACCATGTCAGCCTCACCAAAGACTGCAATGGTGTCGCAACAGACTGTCATTGAGTGACTCAGAATGGCAGCGAGTCATCTTCAGTGATGAGTTCCACTTTTGTCTTGGTGGAGATGACCAACAAATCTGTGTGCAGTGGCACCATGGTCAGTGCCAAGACGTTTGTTGTCATGCCTCACACATCCAGAGAGTCCGGTGTCACTCCACCTCTATTGCCCCTACTGCCAAATCTGCAGGAACTGTGTGAGGATATTCAAGCTGCAGATGATGGATTATCACAGGTCTCCATTAAGAACCTCTACACCTCCATGCAAGACATCTGGAATGTTGTGTCAGCAAACATGGCAGCTCGGCTCCCTACTGAGAGTCAGTACTTCTGTATGTGTAGCTCAATAAATTTCCCATATCCGTCTAAACTTATCACTTATTGTTCCTGGTAACCTTTATCCTCCTTCCCCATAGCACTGCAATCCCACACTTCCTTCTGGCTGCAACTATTTTTTTAATGATGAGTGTATTTACTAAATTGTCTAGGGGCACCCAAACTGTTGCATTCGGCACTGAAAACATGGTGTCTGTTACATTCACTGGTCAACCATAACATTAACCCCACCCTATTGTATCTACACCTCATTGCATCAGCTGTACATAACATAAGAGCACTATGGAGTTCTACCATTACAGACTGTAGTCCATCTGTTTCTCCGCATGCTTTATTAGCCCTCTTTCATCTTAGTCTTTAATGGCCAGGACCCTCCAGAACCACCACAGAGCAGGTATTATTTGGGTGGTGGATTGTTCTCAGTGCTGCAGTGGTGGTGGTGTGTTATTATTACAGTAATATGAAAATACCAAAGGGGAATATTTTCAAAGCTTTAATGCCCAGCTAAAGTTTTCAGTCACTTGTTGGAACTAAAGTTGGGTGCTTAATATGTAAATCTTTATACTATAGAGCTCTGTGCACATAGAGATTTTTGATCATTCATATGTGTTTGAGAGATGTGTATATTGGACATATATGGAAATACGGAACAAATTAACGAAGATTTACGGAAATGCGGAACAAATTTACGAACATTTACGGAAATACGGAACAAATTTACGAACATTTACGGAAATGCGGAACAAATTTACAAAAATTTACGGAAATACAGAACAAATTTACGAACATTTACAGAAATACGGAACAAATTTACGAACATTTACAGAAATACGGAACAAATTTACGAACATTTACGGAAATACAGAACAAATTTACGAACATTTACAGAAATACGGAACAAATTTACGAACATTTACGGAAATACGGAACAAATTTACGAACATTTACGGAAATACAGAACAAATTTACGAACATTTACAGAAATACGGAACAAATTTACGAACATTTACGGAAATGCGGAACAAATTTACAAACATTTACGGAAATACGGAACAAATTTACGAACATTTGCGGAAATACGGAACAAATTTATGAACATTTACGGAAATACAGAACAAATTTACGAACATTTGCGGAAATACGGAACAAATTTATGAACATTTACGGAAATACGGAACAAATTTATGAACATTTATGGAAATGCAGAACAAATTGTGTCTCGTATTGGTTTAATACGGGAAGCAACATTTAATTGCCAAATAAAGGACGATTCCGTATTTTACGGGACCCTAGCTCTAGCTGCACAGGCTGTGATGGATTGGATATGATGCTCTTTAGCCCCCCCAGCCCACCAAGCATGTGCAGTCAACATGCAACATCTTCAGCTAGTCTGACTAGCTTTGTGGTCCACCATAAATCCTCAGTGACTGCCTCCTGTGAATCGATCTGCATATTTTTTTAAACTCACACATGCGTCCGATGCTCATCTGCCGGTGAGCCCCATACATGATAAAAGACCGTAACGTCTGCTCCCTGAGAAAACATACAAAGCTCGATAAAGTGTAGCCCAGTCACCATCGTGCACTGAGCTTCTCGCAATGAGACTGTTCATTCCAGAGCATTCCATTCCCACTGTTCCTATGGATGGCAACGTTCACACACAGGCAGGCACGTGCCTACACGTGCTCCCATGGGAGGACGCATTGATCAGTTGACAGATAATGTTATTTTCTGCTTAAAAGCGCCTCCCATTACAGGCTGAAGTAATTGCTCCTGGCAGATTTGGACCGAGCCAGGAAAAACCCGTCTAAACCGGATAAAAAAGCTCACTATGTGGAGAGATAATCATTAGGAAAGCGATTTTGCTTTGCTTAAAGATAAAGGTTGTGGACTCGGTGTGGGTTTTGTATATATTGGTCTGTCAATAGCCTGTAGCAAGACACACCCACGATGGTTAAACAGTTCCATTAAAACACAACCGCCAGCGGTGCACACAATCACACATATACAGAAACGTAGTCACTTACCATCAAGACATAAGCCCGAGAGGACTGCTGCTGGATCCGTTTACGGACCGCTCATGCTTCAGAATGCTGAGGTTTAGTTAAGCTTGCTATGGCCAGAGCTTTCTCTGCCACCATCTCAAGGTGCTAGTTCCATTTCCAGCCCCACGTGCAGGCCTCCATATAGTTATACGGGGCCAGACGGCGTCTTGTAATAAGAACATATGACCAACACCAGGCAAAAGTTTAGACACGCCCAACTAAACGGATGTTGTTGGTTATGTTAAAGACTCCATAGACTTATACTTAACAGCTCCAACAAATGAGAGTCTTGAAATTTGGCGAACATATCGGATGATATAACACATCAATACGCCTGATGTACCGGACAGTACAGATACAAGGTTGGACAATGATTTACTGAAACACCTGTCACAAATTAGTGTGGGAGGTCTCATGGCTAAATTGGACCAGCCTGGTGGCCGGAAATCTTCATTAATTGCACATTGCACAGGAAAATAGCAGAGTGTGAAGGTTCATTTAGAAAGGTAAGAGCCACAGTTCTGCTCAAAATTACTGCAATGCACACAGCATTATGGGTGACATTACCAGAGTTCAAAAGAGGACAAACTGTTGGTGCACAAAACGTCTTGCTGGGACATACTTTGACAAATTTACAGCAAGTCTTTGTGATGTATGCAGAAGCCACGGTGATCCAGGGCTCGTAATGTCAGCATACCACCAAGAAGGACGAACCTCCACCAGCATCACGTAGTGACCTGGCCACTATCCTGCAAAAAGAATGGCTTAATCCCTCTGACCACTGTGCAGGACTTGTATATGTCATTCCCAAGACGAACTGACGCTGTATTGGCCGTAAAAGGAGGCCCTACACCATACTAAAAAATGATTGTGGTCTAAAACCAGGTGTTTCATTGTCCAACCCCTGTAGTTCTGCCATCTCTTCACCTCTAATATGAATTTAGTTGTGCATAAAAATCATTTATTTTTCTGCACAGTAGAAAAGCTCTAGTTCCCCTTTCAGTTTAGTGAATATTCATGATGGACCGACCAATAGAATTGCTCCAAACCTGCTTAGAAATAAACCTTGTAAATAAATCCTCCTGTAAAGTTCCATTTTGGAGCGTGACTTAAACCCTCGACCAAGACTCCACCTTTCTTTTCTTTGTACTCTATGAGTGTGTTTTTTAATAATTTGGTGTCCTCACTTTTACTCTAAAGTAAAGCATTAAGCTAAACATAAAGGAACCTTCTATAAGTAGCCGTGCCTAAACTTTTGACCAGTAGTGTATTCGAACTTGTACTGTATGCTAGGCCTGTGGGGTTGGAGTAAAACCACCAAGAAGTTAATAGTCGGAGCAGGTGCTTCAGATTTAAGGCAGATCTCCAGAACCAGGGTTGGTAGCCAAAGAGCTAGAGTGGGTGTTTTCATTCCTAGTCCTCATGGGCTGCTGCAGATCTGTAGAGTTTAGTGTTCCGTCTGATCAGCTGAATTCAGTGACCTTAATGAGTTCAATTCAGAGAGTTAGAGGAGTCAAACATTGATCTCTACAGGGCTCTGGTCCTGAAGGAAGCCTGTTTGACATGCCTTGACTACAGTAACTCAGAGCCTGGACTTTAAAACACTGATCGCTTTAGGGCTCTGGTCAAAAAAGAACCCAGTTTGACACACTCCAATTACAGTAACTCAGAGCCAGGACTAGCTAGTGATAGGTTTAGCTCATTTTGATCACAACTTGAAAACACTAGCCAGTACATGACTAGCAAACACAGTTTTAAGCAGCTATACGTGCATAAAATATTTTTCAATAAATCAGAAAAAAGTTTCTATACACTTTACATTACGTGTTCATTAAATAGCATGAAGTAATACATTAACAATAGTTACAGTACTGCATGATTACATGTTCAGCAAACATAGCAACTTAATGTATACATGTTACATAAACATGTACCAGTTCATACATGTTTACTTAACATCAGTTATGCATTGTAAATGTATAACATCATGGTAGCTAATGCATTACGTCATGTTAGCTAGTCAACACTTGATGAAAGTTTACCATAGTGTACTTTAGTGTAGGTTTCTCTCTTTTTTAGTAATGACAGCTCTTAACGTTCCACACTAACACTCAGACTGTTGAACCCTTTTACTTTAACACAAGGGGCTCTAACTGCTTACCATGTGGCCATGAGGGACATGGATGCAGTCTTACCTCGTGCTCTAAAACAAGGATTGGCTAAAGTAGGACTCCACCTTTGGACCAAAACTCTTGGTAGTGACAAAACATGGGACAACACTGTAAATATTAAACTTGTGATCATCAGTGTCACTAAACCAAAAATATATTTCTAAAAACAGCTTTTATATTATTTCCACTGGTAAAAATGTTGAGGTCAGGGTTTGGAAACAGCCACCTAACATGTACAGTATATTGATTTATATGCAGTATATTTAGCTTACTACTATCTCAGTAAATGTCTTTGGTTTTAATAGATCCTTATGTCATCCCTGTTTGAATATTTATTTATTTATTTATGTTACCTTTTTTTTAAACTCTGTGGGCAGAATGGTCTAGGTTTATCCAAGCAACCCATTGTAGCCAGCTTCAGTCCTGTAAGATAACCTTTTTAGAACCACAGTACTTTCTACGATAGAATTAAAAATGTAAACCTTCATCAAATTAGGAGTCCTGTAGAGGAGATAAAGCAGGGCGGGACTGTTCGGATAAAGCAGGAGGAGTTATTTTAGGGAAAACATTCAGCATGCGTTTCCTGTTAGGGATGATTTACGTTTCCAGTAAAAGCTAGTCCAATATTTATGCTTGTCCAGCCTCTTATTCAATCACTGACTTCACATCATGCTCTTTTCCATGAAGTCCATGCCTGGAACACCAAACTAGCTGCTTTGTATAGGTATCTGAAGACCCATGGTTATTGGAGTGTGATGTGGTGATACAAGCGTTATGCAGTTCTCATGTCCACTTAGTTACATAGCGCTATAGCTGGCGCTCCAGGCCTGAAGTGGACACCACAGATATGCTACTCATCCTGTTAAGTCAGTACGTCATCGAAATGATGTGAAAGATGCTTATTCAAAGAAATATTCTTACGCAGTGTTGCTTTGTAATGTTCAGTGCAGAGTTTCTCCATAACCTGCGCAGGTGGTCTACACTGTTGTGAGCGTTTGTATTTGCGCATTGGTGTGTCTGCGATGCTCTGCAACTACACCACCAAAACACTTGAGTAAACAAAAAATAAAGGAGCACCATGCAAAAATCTGGGCAGGCCAATAGATCAGAGTTCCAAGATCTAAGAGCTAAAGATTCAGAACGACCAGGTAAGCAGCTGCCCAGCACTCTGAACATTAAAACCACTGATGCCCATAAAGCAGAAGAAGCTATACAAAGATGGCAGAGCATTTTTAGGAAGCTGTTTCCTCAGTTCATTATGTAGTTGTCCAGGGGAGGTCTGGAAGACCCGGAGAACTGTCCTGGAAGACCAGATTAACTGTGCAAGACAGCTTCTCTTAGGATTAATAAAAAGCTCTGCCTTGCCTCCTTTTATTTCTTTTAGCTCCCACCAAGGAGCAAAAGCCAGTCCAGTATATATGCTTGCCCGGGCTCTTATTTGGTCACTGTCTCTTTTTCCTCATATCCTCTGATAATGTCTTCTATGGTCTTCAAATCATGGTTTTTCCATGATGTCCATGCTGGGAATGCTGAACAAGCTGCCTGGTATACGTAGCTGAAGAGCCATAGTCGTTGGTGTGTGATGTGGTGCTGAAAGCATTAGCAGTTCTTAGATTCAGCATAGATTCAAGCAGAACCAGCCTTTAGACAGTAATGGCAGAGGAAGAAAGACTCTAGACACTTGGTACACCAGGTTACTTTAGCATGGCTACCCGAGTTTGACATGGCCCTCCAGGCAGTGAAACCCATACTTCGCTGTGCCACCTGGTTGAAAACCATCATAGCTGTTCACTAACATGGTGGATCGACAAGGTAGATGTTTCTTATAAAGTGGCCAGCACGTAATACAAGAAAGACTTTTTCAAAACAATAAGATTTTAATATTGGTATGAATAAGCTGCACCGCGTTAACTGTTTTCCACACGCGCACACAGCCTCACGTACCTTACTCACACATGACTCGCCACACTCTAAGCCGTTTTTCAGAACATTCGGGATTGGCTGAAGACAATTTTTTGGCAGAGTGGTTAATCACACACTTTGCCTCATGTTATCTGCCAAGACAGACCGACAGGCTGTTCTACTCCATCCTTCTTGTTCTCACCTCCCGGATGTATGTTTGTGGGACTGTGTGTGTGTGTGTGTGTGTGTGTGTGTGTTTGGGGTGGGGGTGTATTGTGATTGGATTGTGCGGCTGAGGAGTGTAAAGTCTTATGATTGTGTGTGCAGCCTGGGTGCTGCCAGGTGTGGCTCAGGGGTACCAAGTGCAGTTTGTGTGTGTGTGTTTGGGGGGTGTATTGTGATTGGACTGTGCGGCTGAGGAGTGTAAAGTCTTATGATTGTGTGTGCAGCCTGGGCGCTGCCAGTTGTGGCTCAGGGGTAATAAAATGTAGTTTCTGTGTGTGTGTATTTGTGTGTGTGTGTGTGCACGTGTTTGTGTATTTGTGTGTGTGTGTGTATGTGTGTGTGTGTGTGTGTGTGTGTGTGTGCACGTGTTTGTGTATGTGTGTGTGTGTGTGTGTGTGTGTGTGTGTGTGTATGTTTGGGGGATTAATGGGGGCTGTATCGTGATTGGACTGTGTGGCTGAGGAGTGTAAAGTCTTACTGTATGATTGTGGGTGCTGCCAGGTGTGGCTTAGGGGTAGTAAAATGCAGTGTGTATGTGTTTGGGGAGAGGGGGTCATGTGATTGGACAGTTTCTGTGTGTGTGTGTGGGCTGTGTGTGTGTGTGCAATGCGTGCGCGTGTGTGTGTTTGTGGGGTTGGTGGGGGGGTGTATCGTGAGTGGATTGTGTGGTTAAGGAATGTAAATTCTTGTGATTGTGGGCGCTGCCAGGTGTAGCACAGGGGTACTAAAATGTAGTTTATGTGTGTGTGTGTGTGTGTGCACATGTTTGTGTATTTGTGTGTGTGTGTTTGTGTATGTATGGGGGATTAATGGGAGATGTATCGTGATTGGACTGTGTGGCCGAGGTGGGTGATTGTGGGTGCTACCAGGTGTAGCTCAGGGGTACTAAAATGCAGTGTGTGTGTGCGTGTGTCTGTGTGTGTTTGGGGAGAGGGGGTAATGTGATTGGATTGTGCGGTTGAGGAGTGTAAAGTCTTGTGATTGTGTGTGCAGTCTGTGTGCTGCCATGTGTGGTTTAGGGGTACTAAAGTGAGGTTTGTGTGTGTGTGTGCGTGCGCGTGTGTTAGAGAAAGAGAGAGAGAGATAGAAGTGTGAGGCCTTGTGTGTGTCAGACTGATCCTTTCAGCATGGAGAGATTTACACGCCTGTCATACACTCGCCACTGGAGACCAGACACAGGCTGTCTGAACAGCCTGTCAGTCTGACTGCCAGTTCCTTTCTCTGTCTCTCTCTCTCTCTCTCTCTCTCTCTCTCTTTCTCACCCCAAACCCCCCCCCCCCCCCACTGCCCCTTCAACTTCCTCTAATTTCTCTCAGTGTGTGATTTGCGATGTTTTCGAAGCACATCAAATAGAAAAATCCACTGAACATCGGCCCTGACTGAGGTCCATTTCACAATTCATCCTGTGCTCAAATGTGCACATCATTTCTACACGAACTAAATACTATATTACAGTCATTGACAAAAGTAAATCAACCAAAAGACAAAACTGTGCTGATGTAATATACATTTCTGAAGTGTGGATATGATGTAAGATCAAGTAAATTCAACCTCTTGCCAGCATACTTACCATATCAAGAAGGAGGCGGGCAGGGGCGGCAGCTCTCTCCAATTCAGGATTAAACAATGCTCTTAAATGTCCAGTTTCATACTTAGAAAAAATTAATATGCTTAAAAAACTTTCCAATAAGAGCAATTTTAAGAATGCCAAGTGACATTATTGAAAACAATATATGTTCCTAAATACACTCATCATCAAAAGAACAGCTACACCCAGAAGGGATTGCTGTGCTACTGGGAAGGAAGAGAAAGGTAATCAGGAACAATAAATGATAATAAAATGATAAAATTAAAACTGCTATGGACAATATTCTTTGAGCTACACATACAAAAGTAGTGTCTCTCAGCTAATGTCACATGCCAGATGTCTGAGCATGAAGTTGAAAAGTTCCTAATGGTGTCCTGTGATAATCCATCCCATGCAGCTTGAATATTCTCACCCAGTTGCGGTAGGGGTGGAGTGACACCATGCCTTCTGAACACATGACAACAAACTGTTTATCTTGGTGCTGGCCACGGTGCTTCTTCTTTCTTCCATGGTCTCCACCAAGACTAAAGCGGGACTCGTCACTGAAGATGACCCGCTGCCATTCTGAGTCCATGACAGTCTGGCACCACACCGTTGAAGTGTATGGCGACGTTGACATGGTGTTAAGGGTCCTGTGTCATGCAGCCGTCTGCCAATAGTGCAGGATAACTCATGGAGGCATCCCTGCTCGCTGAATGTCCTCAGTCGTGGCTGTTGGGTCGGTCAGATAAAGTGATAAGGCTTGTCCTTGGTTACGTCACATGCATGGCCAAGAAGAAGTCAATAGCATTCTCATGATGTCAATTCTACCCACCAAGTTATATTCCTGTCGGTTGATGCTGTCTGGGTGTGGTTATTATTTTGATGATGGTTGTGTGTTTTGATGATGGTTGTGTGTTGTGATGATGGTTGTGTGTTGTGATGATGGTTGTGTGTTGTGATGATGGTTGTGTATTGTGATGATGGTTGTGTGTTTTGATGATGGTTGTGTATTGTGATGATGGTTGTGTATTGTGATGATGGTTGGGTGTTGTGATGATGGTTGTGTGTTGTGATGATGGTTGTGTGTTGTGATGATGGTTGTGTGTTGTGATGATGGTTGTGTGTTGTGATGATGGTTGTGTGTTTTGATGATGGTTGTGTGTTGTGATGATGGTTGTGTGTTGTGATGATGGTTGTGTATTGTGATGATGGTTGGGTGTTGTGATGATGGTTGTGCGTTTTGATGATGGTTGTGTATTGTGATGATGGTTGTGTATTGTGATGATGGTTGGGTGTTGTGATGATGGTTGTGTGTTGTGATGATGGTTATGTGTTGTGATGATGGTTGTGTATTGTGATGATGGTTGGGTGTTGTGATGATGGTTGTGCGTTTTGATGATGGTTGTGTGTTGTGATGATGGTTGTGTGTTGTGATGATGGTTGTGTGTTGTGATGAAGGTTGGGTGTTGTGATGAAGGTTGTGTGTTTTGATGAAGGTTGTGTGTTGTGATGATGGTTGTGTGTTGTATGTTGTCTTTGTACTAGTTTCAGTTCAAATGATTTACGTCATATGTTCTGTTTACATTTTGTACAACACTATGGTCTTTGGCATGCTCAAATCCAGTCACTCCTTTCAGTCAATCATTAACATCTGCTTTGGAGCCGTGTTCCACACATGGAACGAGACATGTCACTCAGACCCGCAAGTAGTTATAGCCCTGTCATCTTAAATGCAGCTTGTTGTTGTTGTTGTTGTTTACAGACTCTCCATAATTGGTGTAAATCTGTTTATGGATGATGCAAGCAGTTCTAGATTTACTGAAACACCCTTAAAGAACTTCTATCATGATACTGAGAACACTCTCACCTCAGCCACCCCTTCGGTGCAAGCAATGATATTTCAGCAAATGAAACATAAAAAAAAGGTGAATAATCTTATATTATTACCTCATAATGGAAAAATATCAGACCTACTGATTAGATTTCAAATACTTTCACTTCCAGAGACATCATTCTCTTGCATGCTATAGCCTGGCTGAAGGCCGAGGGAGGTAAAACCCCTGTAGTTTGATAATTAATGACCCTGCTGGAGCCGACGTGTGCTCGGTTTGCTCCCTCCTCGGTGAAATACACCCTCACCACCGGCAGCCAGACAGGAGTTTACCTTCATCAAGCCACATCAGTGCCGCGCAATCAATGAGCCACTTTTTAATTAGTTTGAACGAGCCTGCGTGCCTTTGCTGTATTTACACACACACACCTGCTAATGGCCTGCAGCAGCTCTCCGCGGCGCTACGCACGACGCTGCGCGAGACAGGCACGCTTGCCCTCGCTGTAAACTGATGAACGGCAACATATTGACTCCAGCTTCTGTGGAAAATGAGCGTGCAGGTGTGCGCGCGTGCTTTACAAAGCCGATAGAAGCAGCGGCAGATGGATGCTGCAGTGTGCTGAACTGTAAACAAACTTTAGCGTGGCTGTAACGTTCGGTTCCCTTAATGATTAGCTGCGGAAGCGCATCCTCCTCGGATTAGTTTGAAAGGAGGTGTCTAGTGTACAGGTGTGTGCGGCTGAGGAGTACGCCAGGTGTGGCTTAAAGTAGCTTGGCCAAACATTTTGCACAGCTTTCTCTTTACCCCCAACAGTAGTCAATCAGCCAAGGCACGGTTAAAGAGGCTTTTAGTTCTACACTGGAGCTTCACTGAAAATCTGAAAGTGCCACTTACGGGTTTTTGTCTGAAATTAAGATAAAGATCAAAGAGATCTACCACAGATAACTTAGGCTTTGTTCATACTGCCAGCTCAAATCCCATTTTGGGATATCCAGATTGCATACAGGTTTATTTTTATAATTTGGATACAAAAAAAAAAAAAGAAAATCTGATTTTCTGCAAATCGGATCCAAATTACAATCCGAATTTTTGGAATGGGTCTCAGTCCAGATGCTCCAGCTGCTCAAATCAGATTTACATTTTTCATTTTGGGTCACTCACAACATACACAGTTAGTGAAAATCAAACCCAGAGATGTGGGAGTGCTGGGATTCACGTAGAGCCCCAGAGAGTTGTACACTGTGACCTGAAAGAGTGATGGCAGTAAAACTGGACGTTTAAGTAGCTTCTGTCAGAAATTAAGATACAGATTAAAGAGATTAACACCAATTAACTCAGGCTTTGTTTAAAATCACAGCCCAAATTTCATTTTTCAGATTGTATCCAAATCCAGATTGTATCCAGATTGATTTTGGATACTCTGGACAGTGGAAAACCACACAAAATCCCTTTTCTTGAGAATCAGATTCAAACTACATTTGGTTTGAAATGCGATTCCACTGGGAATTTTACAGATGTGTCTCAGTGTGGATGCTACGTCTGCTCACATTGGATTTTAAAGTACACGTCACTTACAACATGCACAGTCAATGACAAAAATGCCAAATCCATAAAGACAGAGGTGCTGGGATTCACACAGATCCCCAGAGAATTATAAACTCACAGTCATATACTCTGACCTGTAAAAGTGATGACAGTGAAACTTGTCGTTTAATAAGTTTCTGTCTGAAATTAAGATAAAAATGATAGAGAGCTACAACAAATACCCCAGGCTTTGTTTAGACTGCCAGCCCAAATGCCATTTTCACAATATCCCGATTGCATTGGAAGTTTTGCAGTTGAAAGTTTTACGGATGCGTCTCAGTCCAGATGCTCACATCGGATGTCAGAATGCATTTTGTGTCACTCGCAACATGCATAATGAATGTACCTGCAGTGTCCAAGATGTTGGATGGAAAGTGTTGTCCACAATAACGCTGACCTGGTTCACATTGCTAGTGGCCTGGTCATTACGTGCTGTAATGAGGATGGAGGTGGGAAGCTTTGCTGCACTCCTACTTTGCAGGAGGAGAGGTTGCTGCTGGACTTTCTTGGTTAGGCAGGTGGGGTTGACTATGATGTGCACACCAAGGAACTTGCAGTTTCTGACTGTCTCCATAGTTGAATCATTGATTGCCGGTTCCTGAAGTCAACATCATCTCTTCGTCAATTCATTATTTGCTGAGCTTTGCCAACTTCAGTTCTCTGAAGGGGTAGCAGGGTAGCACAGTGGATATTCCTGTCCCCTCACAGCGAGATGGGGGTCTGGGTTCCATTCCCTAGCTGGGGCATCCAGGGTTTGCATGTTCTCTGCATGTCTGTGTGGACTACCCCCAGGTGCTCTGGTTTCCTTCCACAGTCCAACGACATGGTCAGCTGAATTGGAGATGCTAAATTGCCCCCTAGGTGTAAGTGATTGTGCATGTCTGTGTGTCACACAGAGGTCATGATCAACAGGTGGGACCAATCAGAACTACAGGGAGGAGCATCTGTCAATCAGTCTGTGATTAGGTGAAAGACAGCATGTGACACACGACTGATGGGGATCCTGGGAAATGGTGTTCTGAGAATCTGTGAAGGCGTGACAGTATGGGTGGCATGGTGGTGCAGTGGGTAGTGCTGTTGCACAGTCCAAATATACAGCTCTGGAAAAAAATTTAAGAGGACCTTAAAGTGTCTCTAGTTGTACAGGTTCCGGGTTTGTGTTGGACCATAATTCCTCAGTTCTGTTTTATTCTATACCCTACTGGAAGCATGTCTCCCAAACTCCAGATCAGATATTGTATTAGATCTGTTTATGTAGAAAATCACTAATGACCTCCAGAAGCCTGTATTTGGAACCATGCTCGCTGTGCATTTCACCCCAGCCACCGCTCGCCAGTCTCTCTGTAGGTCACTTGAGGTCATCTTACAGTGGTTAAGGGACAGTGGACTGAGGTGGCGCTCATCACGGTCAGTAGAGAGTGGGTTGGGCCCTCTGCCAGTCTGTATCTGTGTTGTCCTGTGTGTTTGCTGCCTGACCTTGTTCTTATGAACCAGACGCTCACTGTATCTGCCAGTAAAGCTAGAACCCAACCTTCCGTTCCTCACTTAGAACCTGCTGTACATGTGGAGATGCTGATTTAAGAAGAAACTGGAGTACTCTCTTATTTATTTCCAGAGTTGTATGTAATCAAGGGACCTGGAGGCGCTAAATTGCCCCTAGGTGTGAGTGTGAATTTGTCTGGTCTGTGATGGATTGGCCTCCTATCCAATGTGTTTCCTGCGCTCCGCCCACTGAACGCCGGGACAGGCATCAGCAACCTCCCGTGACCCGGAAGGATAAGCGGTTTCTAAGATGAGTGAGAAAGTGAAGGTTTTCCCAATTTACTCTTAAAAAGTCTTCCCTCGGAATAGTTCAGAAGGAAAGGGAAAAGGAGAGACCGCGAAACCACCTTTCCTAACGAGGCCGAGTAGAACACGACAATGCCGTCAAGCCTTTCATCTTCCCAGACCTGCTTATTATTGTGCCAGACGATGCCTTTCCTTAAGCGATGCCTTATTTAAGTAGGCTCTGCTCAGCGGGGCATCTGAAGCTTCGGCACTCAGTTGGACAAAGCATCATGCGGAGAACACAAGCGACGTTCACATTCGCATTGCGCTCAAACTGTCTTCCTCTGACTCTTCTTCAACCATACGGATAATTCAAAACGCTGTTTGGAGCGCTAGCGGTAGCGTGTGGGAACGAGAGAAGGCCTCGGTGGAGGCCTACCCTGCTGTTCGCCACCGGAGAAGCGAAGGAATAAGAAGGAGGAAAAGACGGAGCTGTCAACGTTTTCCCGCGACAGCCTTGTCACATCAAGCCCAAACTAAGTGACAGACGAGCTCGCGAACGAGCCGATCCGAACGAAAAGCGTTCTCTCGCAGGGAGGCCCTTTTTTATTTATTAGCGCCAAGCGCCGGCGCGCAAACAAAAGCGCGCCTTTTGAGGACGGAGAGGAGGCCTACTTGTGAAGAATTGGAAAAACACACTCTTGATACTTCATCACAGCGCTGTCTCCTCTGTCAGCCGTGTGAAAGACTTTTGTCTGCCAGTAGCTACCGTCGCCACATGGTAGCACTCGTCCTGACAAAGCTTTTAATTACTGGCTAAATATCAAATAATGAGGGGCCAATATTTGGACGGCTCCTGAGAATTAGCAGCCTGAAAACGTCCCCGAAGACGCTGGCGGTCTGGCGGAGACGAAAGCTGATAGAACAGAGACAAGGCCCAGCCTGAGATGAACTGCCTTGTCCATTATGAAACACTTAAAGGGAAATTTACCTCAAGGTTGCTCGGCATAAATCGTCTGACAAAGCAAAGAGCCCTTCTGTAATACTGCTGTGTTTGGAGATCTGAATGAGGCATTAGCTCATTCTTCCGCAACCTCCACAGCCGCACGGACGCACACACGCAGACACACTCCCAATAGGACTACGTCCAAAGCAGCTAATAGGATTAATAAATATGTGGTCATGGATAACAGTTTGCTCCTTTGTATATACATCAGATGGGTCGATACTCGCCGCAGTCCAAGTGCATATGGAGCGCAACTGCTAAATTGGTGCTGTGGATAATCAGATGGGTTTCGTGTATTCTTCAGGAAGTGTCGGCAGCACGTCTGAGGCCTGCTGGGTGGAGAATAGACACGCATAGGCATTTGTATACACATGAACATACATCCGTATGTGATCATTAGATCCTGTGTTAGCCAGGACATTCATTAGGATGTCCTGAATGCCTCCAGCTACGTATCTACATAGATGTATGCAGATGAGCTATCGTCTCTCACTTCTACATCTACAAGGAGTGGACAGTGAATGAACACACCAGCAGCACCCCACACACACTAACACTCCACCACCACCTCAGTGTCACTGCAGTGCTGAGAATGATCCACCACCCAAATAGTACCTGCTCTGTGGTGGCCCTGTGGGGGCTCCTGACCATTAAGGAACAAGGTAAAAGGGGGATAACAAAGCGACAGAGAATCAGCTGGACCACAGTCTGTAATTGTAGAGCCACAAAGTGCACCTATGTAGTTGGTGGAGCTGATAAAACGGACAGTGAGGGTAAATTCAAGGAGCTGGTTTTAATTCTAATTCTAGGAATGCAATATAAACCATAACATATATAAACAACCAGCCACCAACATTAAAACCACCTGTTGTATCTACAGACACATTAGATACAAGGATACAAGGCAGTGTTTTAAATGTTATGGCTGATATTATATGTTTACATATGTCTATATATGTTAAGGTATATACTGCATTCCTGGAATTAGGATTGTACTTAGAATTTAGAACCGTTTGCCAATTGTGCTCATCCCCTGAGGAACTTGTCTACTGCACTTAACCCATCCATGAGGTGAAACACCCTCAAACACAGGAGTGAACACACACCCTAGGGAGCAGTAAGCACACTTTGCAACCCTATCCATGACAGTAGGGGGTTAGATGCCTTGCTCAAGGGCACCCCAGTTGAGTCCTGTCAAACGAGTGACCTTCCAGACACAAGGCTTTTTCCCCACGACTGCCCCATAAACTGTCCTTCGAGTCATTGCGTTTGCTGTCACCTTTCACCCAAACCACCTTCCTGTGGCTGTCCTCCAACCATACGACTAAATTTGTAGTACTACTGTTAGCGTAAGGGAAGGCCTCAGTGAAGGCCTTCTTTGCTGTTCACCACTGGAGAACAGGAATAAGATGGTCCTCCTTCCTCAGAGCTGTCAACGTTCTCCCACGACAGTCTTGTTACATCAAGCCTGAGCTAAGTAATTACACCCAGTTAAATCAGGTAGTTTGACAAATGATTACAGCTAACTCATGCTTCAACACATCTCACCATCAGATTCATAATGAGGGCGAGGACAGTACTGAGACCATCATTACTGTAGATACTGTAGAAGTGTATGAAATACCCCCTGGCATTTGGGGTGGGGCCCATGTTGGCCCTCACTTCAGTGGTGCCGAGACTAGCATTGACTTTCATTTGATTTTAAAATGACATTCAGGTTGTCCAATAATGACTTAGACTTACTGAGTTACTGTACACCAATGACTACTAGACTTACTAACATTACACTCTACTGAAGGTTACTGTACACCAACACACTACTTACAGTACACACTAACACATTACACTTACTGAGTTACTGTAGGCCACCAACACACTACTTCACAGTACACTAACACATTACACTTACTGAGACTGTACACCAACACACTACTTACGTACATAACACCACGTTACTGATTTACGTACACCACACACCTACTTACAGCACACTAAACACATTACACTTACTGAGTTATTGTACACCAACACGCTACTTACAGTACACTAACGCATTACACTTACTGAGTTACTGTTAACCAACACACTACTTACAGTACACTAACACATTAC
Source organism: Prochilodus magdalenae (assembly GCA_024036415.1). Classification (NCBI taxonomy): domain Eukaryota; kingdom Metazoa; phylum Chordata; class Actinopteri; order Characiformes; family Prochilodontidae; genus Prochilodus; species Prochilodus magdalenae. The sequence goes on from JAMWET010004505.1 coordinate 115,514, forward strand.
ACTTACTGAGTTACTGTACACCAACACACTACTTGCAGCACACTAACGCATTACACTTACTGAGTTACTGTACACCCAACACACTACTTACAGTCAACACTAACACATTACACTTACTGAGTTACTACACTACTTACACACTAACACACTACTTACTGAAATTAGTAACACCAACACACTACTTACAGCACACTAACACATTACACTTACTGAGTTACTGCACACCAACACACTACTTACAGTGCACTAACACACTACACTTACTGAATTACTGTACACCAACACACTACTTACAGTACACTAACATATTACACTTACTGAGTTACTGCACACTAACACACTACTTACAGTGCACTAACGCATTACACTTACTGAATTACTGTACACCAACACACTACTTACAGTACACTAACACACTACACTTACTGAGTTACTGTACACCAACACACTACTTACAGCACACTAACACATTACACTTACTGAGTTACTGTACACCAACACGCTACTTACAGTACACTAACACATTACACTTACTGAGTTACTGTATACCAACACCCTACTTACAGCACACTAACACATTACACTTACTGAGTTACTGTACACCAAAACACTACCCCATGTGCGAGACTGGGGTTTGAATCCTGGTCTGGGTGACTATGCTGTGCTACATCAATATAAGTCCTTGGGCAAGACTCCTAACGCTACATTGGCCCACCTGTAATATGATTAACCCTGTAAGTCACTCTGGATAAGAGCGTCCGGTAGATACTGTAAATGTTAATTCGGATCTTTTGCAGTCTGGCAGGTTGTGGTTAACGGGTTCCAAACGTTGCAAGAGTGAGAGCGTTTAAGTGCAAGACGTTGCAAGTGCAAGAAATTCCTGCAAGTGCCGTAAATATTAGGCTCCAGCGGAAATGAGCTGGTATCATGTAGTGGCAGATTTGCACAGTGCTGCTATTACTAGAACAATGAAACTGCATGAAGCTACACAATCTAAAAGCCTCGTCTGTATGTTTCGCTGAGGTTATGTTCTGACGGTATTGCTTAACTACTTCGGATTATTTCCATTTTAATTCTTTGAATTGGGACTAAACCGCCTAAAAGCCCATCTAGCCTCGTACGGTTGCGTTCCCCCAATTTTGTACATAAGCCCCACGTATCCTGGCTTCAGATTAGAGAAGAGAAATCCGCCATGTCGTCTCCTGCTATCTATTTCAGTTATCATAAACCGCCCAACTGTAATTGCGTTTTCAAATCTTGTTAAGTGATTTATCTGATTTAATGTCTTTTATTGTTGTTTTGTTTCAAGCCTTCCCTGTGCCGAGATAAAGGCTTAAGATGCTGGGATTATCATTTTCAATCAAATAGAAAACACAACCCCCCTCCGCTTCCCCTTCCCCTACGGACAATATCTAAGCCCCATGTACCAAACCGGTATTGCAAATTTAGGGACATTGTATGCCGATGCTCAAAAGACACTTCTATTCTAATCTCCGCTGCTTATTTGGCGACTCCCGTTTCACTGTGTACAAAGAGGGCTATGGGTACGAATTACAGCCATTAAAGGGGCCACACTCCTGGCTCCTGGTTTGTGTGGTTTAAGATTTTAAATATAAAATCCTATATAATGTTTCCTCCAATCAGGCTTTCTTTAATATCGTCCCTTACACAAGTCCAGCTCTAGTCTTTTGGGTTGCCCGTCTGGCTAGCTAAGAAGGACCCAGAGGGAATCAACTGACAGGAATGAAACTTGGTGGGTAGGTTTGACATTGTGAGACATTGTAACGGGGAGGTTGAGGCAGGTTGCAAACGCAAAGCGGTTTTATTTTGCTGTGTCCAGGAAGCAGGGGTCAAAACGCAGGAAGGCATAGACAGAGAGAGTGAAAACAGTTAGAAACCAAAACAAGGGTCAAAAACGTAGGAATAAACACAAATGTTACAAGACACAGAAGAGGGGGAGGGAAGGAAGGAAGGAAAGAAAGAAAGAAAGGGAAGGGGAAGAAGAAAAAAAAAAACCAGTAGGGAAACACAGCTCAGAACTCACAAGTGAAAACAGAGACTTCACCAACAGGCAGGGCAAACAAAGGAGTCTTATGGCAGTCCTAATGAGTTCAAGATAAGCTTCAGGTGTGGCAGTGGATGGAGCCAGGGTGGAGCAGGAAAAGCAGTGCAATAACATGAAGTCCCCAGAGGGGGCGTTGTGTGACAGACATTTTGGCCCGTTATCGCCCAGCATGACCATAACCTTTACACTGACCAGCGTCTGGCTCTGATCATGAACTTTATCTATGGGTCAGCTCCATCTTGCAGTTACTCCCTCCTGGACTAATCAGACTGGACCTAATCAGACTGGATCTAATAGATGTTCTTCTCCTGTTAGTTCTGTCTTTCTCGTCTCATCCGGGTTCGACCTGAGGAGTTTGGGTTCCGCCCCTGAGCCTGGTTCCTCTCGAGGTTTCTTCCTTCTCGCGGCAGTTTTTCCTCGCCACTGTTGCCTCTGGCTTGCTCAAGGCGGGCTTGGACTCGGTCCCCCCCCACCACCCCCCACCCTCAAATGTCTGTACATTAACTTTGTGTTTTTTTTCTTTCCTTTTCTTATATATAACAAACTGATTTTCTGTGAAGCTGCTTTGAGACAACGTTGGTTGTAAAAAGCGCTATACAAATAAACATTGATTGATTGATTGATTGGCCAAGCATGTGACGTACATACTGTATCTTGCACATTGAAAGAACTAAAAACTCAAATTAAATAAAGTTGAGACTTTAAAAGACAAGATGTACAAGTGAGTTGAAAACGAAGCAGGGAGAGGTTCATCTTGTTTCTCTACTGGCCATTGATTTGTCGGAAAGGTGATTGTGCACCACTGATTGTGCAGTCCTGTACCTCAGAGCAAGAAAGGTCTAGGTTTGATTCCCGGCTGGGGCATCCAGAGTCCTGTCTGTGTGGAGTTTGCAGGTGGACATTTACAGTATTTGACCGACACTCCTATTCAGAGGGACATACAATTTGATCATTTCTTATGCAGGTAGGCAAAGGTAGAGTTAGGAGTCTTGCCCGAGGACTCGTATTGGCATAAAGAAAGTGTTTGCATTGGTTTCTTCCAAGTGCTCCAGTTTCCTCCTACAGTCTGAAGATATGCAGTGAGGTGAATTAGAGAGTTGCCAGTTGTCCAGGTTGGGGATCAAATCCCATTCGACAGGATGGGAGGCGGAGTTGTTACCCAGTACACTACCAACCACAGTATTCTCCATATGTCCATGTAGGTTTCCTTCAGGTGCTCTGGTTTCCTCCCACAGTCTGAAGACATGCAGTCAGGTGAACTGGAGATGCTAGATTGCCCCTTAGCATAAGTGTGTGTTTGTACCGTGATGGACTGACATCCTGTCCAGGGTGTTTCCTCACTTTCCACCCCAATGAATGTTGGGATAGGCTCCAGCACCCTCCGAACCACAGAAGGATAAGAATAAGTGCTTCACTGACTCCAAATCTGTTGACCGAAACATTTGCTGCCTCGGTTTTACCTCACATTTCAAATTTTTAGCGTTGTGGCTTTTTGGGCTTTCTTTGGTGTGCAAGTGATGCAGGTTCTTTTGTCACGTGTGGTTTTTGACCTACACACCCAAACATTCCTTTTAGTAGCCGTTGCATCCGAGGCGTAGTTTGTGCACTCTGATTTTAGGTGTTCTGAAATTTGGCAGTATTTACATCAATACTACATCGAACCAAACAAACAGGGCCTTTAAATATCCTCAGTGTGCTTGAACAGGAGCTAAACGCATTTGGACACACTTACCGTTTGACCTCCATCTGCCCTGTGACCTTTAAAGCCTGACTCCGGTCGGAAACGTACATGCGAGGAAACCGGAGCAGTCCATTATGGCTCACCTTCATCTGAGGCCAGCATTACAGTACTACTCTAGACACTCCGGTTTTCTGCTTTCTGGTACGGGGAAGCATAAGGTCTCTGCTGGCACCTCCCGTGGCACAGCGCTTGGTGCTTGGCATCGTCGCCAACTTTTAATAAGATAACATTGATGTTATTCATTATGTTTGTGTGTTCTTCCCTTTTTTTCGCTCCCTTGTTCATTTGGACACGGTCCAGGTAAATAAATGCCAAGAAGAAAGCAAATAAGCGTTTAATTTATCTCTGTCGCCCCTAAAGACACAAATTCTCACTCTGTGTTCCCTCACTATCAATGCCTCACTATCTCTCTCTCCCTCCCTCCCTCCCTCTTTCTCTCTCCAACGCAAACCCAAGCACATTGTCCGCCTCTCTTTGCTTTACTCCGAACGAGACAAAACAGTGTGAGGCAGAGATATCGCTGCCGCCGTTGCCTGTTTTTGTTTAGTCATTTATTTTTTCCCTCCACCTTGTTTTTTTTTTTCTTGCTGTCACACGTCTGCCTTCTGGGACTAAGCCACATATGCTCCCAAATAGATTTTAATTATGATCTCACCCTGCGCGATGTCTGGGCTCTGTGATTAATAATAAAAGGAATCAGGGGCCTAATTGTTTGAGAGGCAACGAGTACGTATGGGAAGGAGGGGTGGAGGAGAGGAGGGTGCTTGCCTTCCTTCCACCTTGACCCCTGTGCCCTTTTGAGGAGGCTTTAATCCAAGGTTTTGCAGTCTAAAGTAGTGGGAATACTGTTCCTGTGTCTGTGCCAGTTCATCTGTTATTGTGTTTAGTTGTATTAAGCCCTCCATTATATACACCCACCATCAATAGCTGCACCCAGAAGGAATCGACCGACTGGAATGAAATTTGGTGGGTAGGTTGGATTTTGTGAGACATGTCAATGACTCAGGGTTCACGCTTGACCATGCATGTGATGGAAGGTCAGGCCTGATTGCTGTGCCTGACTGACCCAACAGCCAGATTTGCGGACATTCGGTGAGCAGTGATCCCCTCCATGAGTCATCCTATGTCAGCACTATTGGCAGACGGCTGCACGGCGCAGGGCCACATACCCTTAACACCAAGTTGACGTCTCCAAAGACTGCAGTGGTGTCATGCCAGACTGTCATGGAGAGACTCAGAGTCCTGCTTTTGTCTTGGTGGAGACAACTAATGAATCTGTGTGTGGAGGTACCATGGTCAGTTGACCAGTTTGTTGTCATGTGCCACACGTCTAGAAGGCCTGGGGGCTTCACCTCTACCACAAAATCTGCAGAAACTGTAAGAATATTCAAGCTGTATGGGAAGGATTATCACAGGACACCATTAGCAACCTAATCTCAGTACTGAGGCATCAGGTATGTTATGTTAACAAACGTGTGTGTGTGTGTTTTGTCAGTTTAAGCAGGACTACTACTACCAAGCTTGCTTTGTGTGTGCCAAATTATAGAAGGCACTTAATTCCAGACTTATTACTTAGTAGACAACAGAAACAGACTGGATTCAAATCACAGATTTCATTGGTAGTCTCTTAAATGACAGCACCTCGCCAGCTAAAACCAATCCAGCTTCAATAGGGCTTCACTCACACTGGAAATTTGAACATTTCAGAGGAGTGTAGGGAATGGAAGGAAAGAAGAGGGGAGAGAACGGGAGGTGAATAGTGAAGAGGAAGTGCATGTGCATGTTAGGAGCAGTCTGTAGATGAGGCAATTCCAAAAGCTCCTGTTCTAGTGCTGTAAAGTGGAGGGATGATCATATAAGAGGCGCTGTACCGTAGCCTCTGGCTTCTTCTCTCCGGCTTCTTGTCTGCTTGACAGGTGCATGATCAGAAGCAGACCTCGTTCAGGCTAATCCTGTTATGCTAAGAGAAAGACTGGGTTAAAGAGGGATTCCACTGATTTCCTTAACTTTCCACATAACCAAATCATTGTGTGAATTAAGTTCAAGTAGTTGATTGTGAACTGCGTTTATAATACCTCTTGTTTAGGTTTTTCCATTCCACCTTAAGTGGTGCAGATCTTTGCTGGAGCCTCGGTCTTCCTGTTCATGGAGAATGGGAAGCTAACTTTCAGAGGCCACTCCACTGCTGAAATGCCTTAGTCATGTAAAGCTAATCATCGTCTCCTATTTGACTGTTTCTCAGTAATCTCTCCTTGATGATGATGCATGGATGTAGATGCTCCCCTTTTGCCCTGTCCTGTGCAAAAGCACTAAAGCCCTCTTGATTGGCTTTAGTGAAAATTAGCCACCTTGCATGTTTAAGGTGGTAGTAACTTCAGGCTCCTGCAGATGGCACTGCACAAGGATGATGGGGCTATAAATACCTGTGGGGTGTGAGTGACGGGATCCATAGATTGAGAAGAGGTGGTACAGTGCAGGGAATGTCGTTCCCTCTGTGGAAAGTGGCTCCAGAGAAGATGTTACTGATTGGCTAAAAGGAGTGACTGAGCATTTGGGACTGTATATCACCATAGTGTGAAGGAAGTAGCTGAATCTGCAGGTTTATGGAAGCGTACGGTCATATGGGTCTACCAGCAGTGGCTAAAATCTTAGTGTACAGGAAACGCTCCTGAGAATTGTGCCAGGGAAGATACCCACCAAATGTGGCCCAACTGTGCCGTTCTTTGATTCAGGAAGGGCTGAACATAGATGTGACCTACATCCAGAAACGTCTCCGTTTTATATATATATATATATATATATATATATATATATATATATATATATATATATATATATATATATATATATATATATACAGGGGTTGGACAATGAAACTGAAACAACTGTCATTTTAGTGTGGGAGGTCTCATGGCTAAATTGGACCAGCCTGGTGGTCAATCTTCATGAATTGCACATTGCACCAGTAAGAGCAGAGTGTGAAGGTTCAGTTAGCAGGTAAGAGCACAGTTCTGCTCAAAATACTGCAATGCACACAACATTATGGGTGACGTACCAGAGTTCAAAAGAGGACAAACTGTTGGTGCACGTCTTGCTGGCGCATCTGTGACCAAGACAGCAAGTCTTTGTAATGTATCAAGAGCCACGGTATCCAAGGTTATGTCAGCATACCACCAAGAAGGACGAACCTCCACCAGCATCACGTAGTGACCTGGCCACTATCCTGCAAGAAGAATGGCTCAAAATCCCTCTGACCACTGTGCAGGACGCAGTATATGTCATTCCCAAGACGAACAGACGCTGTATTGGCCGCAAAAGGAGGCCCTACACCATACTAATAAATGATTGTGGTCTAAAACCAGGTGTTTCAGTTTCACTGTCCAACCCCTGTATATACCCTATATATATATATATATATACACACATTATATTATATATACAGTACATAAATCCAGGAGGTACACCGTTTCTCTACAATGACCCCACATACCTCTGATGTCAGTCACCTCTTCTGATTAAACAAATGCTTCCCACATCCACAGAAAGCTGAAATCCGCTCTAAGGATCAACATGAACCGGCTGCATGTACCAGCAAGAGCAGAGGTTGTGACTGTGTTGTGAAGTTAGAGGTCTGGAAGTATTAAAGCTGTCTCCTTTTGACACATTCAATGTGCTACTTTCTAACATAAACATAGCTCCTCTGCGTCACAGCTGCTATAAAAGTGTGATTAATACGTTAAAGACTTCCTCTTGGGGTCAGTTCTGGAAGCCAGAGTGGAAGGAATGAATGGAAGATTTCTAAAAAGTAGATAAATGATGGTTTAATGTGTTTGTTGTTTATTTATAGAGACATTTAAATGTGAAACTATACTGGCTCATAAATATAGCCATCAGAATCCGGTGCAGGTGCGCTGCGTGTGGCATTATTAGGCTAATACTGTCATTATCTCTTTACATCTGTTTCTTCCAAGTGGGACTGTGCTGACCTGCTTTAGCTGCGAGATAATAGCAAGTTAACCACCATTTATAAACCTAACTGCTGAGACGGACAATGTGGCCTACTTATTTACTTAACACGGCTTGGCATTTTTTATTTTATTTTTTTTTTTTTTTGACTTTGGAAATGGGACCTGTTTTGATATGCAGGTCAGATTTTTACACATGCCTTGAATATCTGGAGCTTCAAATTCAAAATACATTCCAAAGAAAACTCTCCTTTCTTGAATGCAAGGCACTGATGTGGAAGAGAAGATGAAACTAATATTTAGGAAGCTAAGATAAAGACAGAACAAGCAGGAAACAAGATTCAATCGAACCAACTGTTTAGATTTTTTTAAAAGTTACTTGCAGGGGCTCACTAGTGGCTCGGGCCCCTGAACACAACCCCAAAACCTGCAGGTCTTGAATCTTATAGGGCTGGACCTGTATATTCGATTATTCGGACGTTGGGTACGTATTAGGTTTAGGTTTTCAGTTTTAGAATGTTTTTTAATTGATCACAGGGGCCCCCTGGTTAACCTACCACGAAACCACAGGCCTTGGATCTGAGTATTTATTTACATTTACATTTAAGGCATTTAGCAGACGCTTTTATCCAGAGCGACTTACAACCATGCCTAGTGTTCCATTGGATAATATTCCAGCTAGTACAGGAAGGCCTAGAACTCACCTAAAACTCACCATGAGCTCAAACACTGGCCGAACTAGGGCCAGCGCCAATACACAGACATATATAAAGCCTAAGTGCACTACCTGGCAACCCCAGCCCAGCGCTCATACCTAGAGAGAAGAAAAGGTCGATATAAGTGCAACACAAGTACATACACATATAACTTACACTCCTACTAGAGCTCACTCACTTACGCATTATGAAGAGATGGTTCTTCAGTCTGCGTTTGAAGACCGCGAGAGACTCCGCTGTTCGGACAGCCAGTGGGAGTTCATTCCTCCATCTGGGAGCCAGGAGAGAGAAGAGTCTGGACGCTTGTCTTCCATGTGTCTTCAGGGATGGTGGGTCGAGTCGAGCTGTACTTGAAGCTCAAAGGGCTCAAGGTACAGATCAACTCTTCGACATTGCCATAAGAAAGGAGGCGCTGGTCCATTCTTGGCTTTGTAGGCCAGCATCAGAGTTCTAAATCGGATGCGGGCAAGTTATTAGGATATTCGTTCATTGGGTATGTATTGGGTTTGCATTATTGTATTTTATACAAAATGCAGTTTTATTGTTCATGTCCTGAAACCTTCAGCTAAAAACAGACCTCTGCTCTACTCTGGAAAACCCACCACTCCACCTGTATTCAGGCTCTTCAACATACAAAGTCTCCCTGTGAACAAACCTAAAACAGCCCAACATACACATTACAGTTACTTCCAATGTGGACATGCCTAACAGCACAAACCCCACCCTCATCTCCAAATCTCCATTACTTCAAATGTTGGCTGTTGATTAGTGTTGATGTTTTCTGATGTTTTTTTTAGTGAAGTATATGAAAATAGCTGTTTATCTGAAGATCTGAAACTTTCAAAGTGCCCACGAATTGACAGAAAGTATGCCTACTGGAATCAATGACTGCACAACCAGAATCCCCAAAGACCACTTAACTTTGGACTATTTTGGAGACGTCCTCACTGATGGAAGGGAGTGTTTATATGCCTTGGGTGATGTGCAGAACATTCCTTCTTGTCTTTTTTAAGGTTTGCCGCCTTGAGCTGTTTCTGTTTCATGCACAAAGAAAGCACCATGAAGGAGATCTTTATGCCCGGTCTGAGGGTCCTCCACACCCCTGCTGTGATTAAAAACAATCTTACTTCGATACCCCGGAGATTTTAGTGAACAGCCTGCATCCCATCCCTCCCAAACTTCTATTGTGAGTTTTAATTAGCTTCATGACTACATCAAACCCTGCGTGAACTCCTAACCTGCGCCTCGAAGTTACAGCAAACCTGCCTTGAACTCACTTTGAACTTCCTACCTTCCATTTCTGAACTTTCAGCTTTCAACACTTCAACTTTCATGATCAGCAGGCCACTGGTTCTTCTCCTAATAGAGTTTCAGGTGTTGCTGACTGGTTGATCTCAGGGGTTTTTCTTCTGTATGATCCCTGGTTTAATATGGCTCATACATTTATGCTACGTGTATAATACACTTATTATCAAAAGAACAGCTGCACCCAGAAGGAGGTGTGGGATTGCAGTGCTATTAGGAAGGAAGATAAAGGTTACCGGGAACAATAAATGATAATACATGTAGACTGATATGATTAATATTTAATGAGCTACACATACAGAAGTAGTGTCTCTCAGTATGGCGTTAAGCCACCATGTTTGCTAATGCAACATACCAGAAGTCTCGGTATGGAGGTGCAGAGGTTCCTCATGGTGTCCTGTAATAACCCATCCCATGCAGCCTAAATATTCTGGTTGGTGTAGCTCAGCGGATAACACCACTACACACCTGGGAGAATGGGGTTCGGATCCCAGTCTGAGCGGCTATGCTGTGCTACCCCAATAAGAGTTCTTGGGCAAGACTCCTAACACTACATTGGCCTCCTGTAACATAATACCCTTGTAAGTGGCTCTGGATAGGAGTGTCAGCTAAATGCCGTAAATGTATTCTCACACCGTTCCTGCAGATTTGGCAGTAGGGGTGGAGGTGGTCTGACACCGGACCTTCTGGATGTGTGAGGTGGCAGTAGGGATGGCGGTGAAGTGACACTGGACCATCTGGATGTGTGAGGTGGCAGTAGGGATGGAGGTAAAGTGACACCGGACCTTCTGGATGTGTGAGGTGGGCCAACAAACTGTATCTTGGTGCTGGCCATGGTGCCTCCACACATAGATTCGTTGGTCGTCATAACAAAAGATGATCTGCTGTGATCACTCCATGACACCATTGCAGGCCTTGGCGACGTTGGCATAGCGTTTTTTGGTGGTTCCTAATCCTCAGCTTGCTCAATGCTATCCAGATGATGAACAACCAAGACTTAACATTAGCCTTGAAGCTAACCTTCTTGAAGAGCCATTGCATGTGACCCTAATAAGCTCAACGGACAAAAAATTTGTCACCTGTGACTGAAGCATATCTAATAGCATGTAAGACCCCCACAAGTGTACAGTCATGCAGGTCTACTAACAGTGCCAAAAACCCTAGTCTACAGGAAGTTCTCCTCAGAAATGTGCCAGAGAAGGCATCCACCAAATCTGGCCCAACTGACCAATTCTTTGATGCAAGAGTGTCTGAACACTGATGTGGCTACATCCAGAAACTTGACCAGTACATGCCAAATCCAATCACAGCTGATATTAGTGCTCGTGTAGGTATATCAGGTAACCTTCATTCACAGGTGACTTATTTACTGTGCAGTGAGCTTATAATTTAGAGTAGGGTGGTCACTTTCATAACCTCAAATAGGAGGACATCCCACCCCCAAAAGGAGGACATATTAAGGGGGGGGCATCACGATATTAGAACAGAATTAAAATCATAGTCAAATTACTTCCTGTAGAGCTACTGGCTGAACACACTGCTGCCCTCAGGACGTTCTGTAGTGAAGCAAAACATAAACAACACAACGGAACAACAATAAGCTCATTGTGCTTGCTGATTTGCTGGCACAGGATTATGAAGAAGAGGCATAGCTACAGTAAGAATGAGAAGCTGTAGAAGCAGTATGAGTTTCAGGATTACCCGTGGCAAAGCAAGACGAGGGGAAAAGGAGGAGGAATCTAAAAACCTACAACAGATGGCTTGTTACTTGAGGTCTGTTTTGGGCTCGGCTCTCGGCGCGCGCTCATGGAGATGAAGCGAAGGAGGGGGGGGTAATAATTAGCCGAAGGAAATAAATAAAGCTTGTCATTGTCAGATGACAATTATGTTCGCTGCTGCCGTCCCAGAATCCTGCGCTGTCCCACCATGCCGCTCGATGGGAATAAAGTACACACAGGCGAGAAAAGCAATCAGCACACTGCAGAAAGAACCCGAGGCTCAAACGCGGCTCTAGAGTCGCTGCTCTTTTCTACACTTCTGTTCCCTTCTCATGGAGCAGCGGCATTATCTGTCAGAGCGAGGCCGCGTGATGGCTTTGATTGCAGAAGCCAGGCAAAAATGTTTTTAGCATAGCAATATTGGCATACAGCGAAGAAGATGGAAGAAGATGTTTGGTCGTCAGCAAACCCAACAGGCATGCTGTGTTCATCCTTGTTAGCAAGAGGTCAGAGGTCAGTCTCCCACAAATTCATCCATGATTTCTTAAAATGGACAAGAGGACCATTCTGGACTTTAGCCATGTTAGCCACACACTGACTGAAGTTCTTCAAAGCGGAGCGAGCCAGAGAGACTGGGGTGAAGGACCCCTAGAGAGGGCCTCGTATTTAACCTCCAGAGACCCAGTGTCCTCATATGAGGACGTCACATTTCTGTTTCTCTGCACCATGATACTTTTTAAAACATTGACCCTTTGGCCTCATGTATGACACTTCCTGTACAAAGACAACGTTTAGTTTTTATACTTGTTAGCTGCTACTAATCACAAATAGCTAGGAGAGATTAAAATTGCACACCAAGCAAGTATGGGTCTCGGAAGGTTGAGTTACTTTTTGGTTCGTTTGATAAATGAAGCACTCCGGTTCACTCGCCCAGGGTGTTTGTGTGGGCGTGGGTCTCGTCAAAGTTTTACTTGTCCCTTATATATACTCTTATGACTGAGGAACAAGTCAACTAGTTTGTATTATCGTCCATGTTAATTCCTGGATATCAGTGAGTGAGGGATTAGATTAGATTACTGTATCGTCATTGAGTTTTACACAATGATATTTCTGCACGGCCTAAAAACAGGACTCACGTTAAACACATTACACATTAAAATTGCACCTTTTTAAATAATCTAGAAATAGAATTGAATAAATGATGTTAAAAACGTGTTTTATTAATCACAGTGTAAGTGATTTTAATGCAGAGTTCAACGTCATAACAGATTTGGGATAAGAACTGTTTCTTAATCTTGCGGTGTGCGCTTTAATAGACCTGTAACGTTTGTCTGAGGGCTGACACTCGAACAGGTGATGGAAACTCTACCAATTCTACACAATTCCGCACAAATAACGAGATAAGATGTAAACAGTGTCATTCACAGTGGTTTGATGTGAAGCGTTCTGTTCTAGAGAAACTTGCTGAGTCAGAATTGCTCACAGCAGCGGTGACAGAAAGCAGATGTTTGCCTCCAAAAGCTCCCTCACAGAAAGTTATTACCTGAACTGGTTATGAATACTGATGAATGCCTGATGTCTGACATGTTTTCTTATGGTACAGTTTTTGGTTACATTTATTTGAATCCAATTATGGTGAAAGAGTACACACAGGGTGCTGTAAGATAATAACTTGCCCAAAGTAAAATTAGTTTCACAGATTATGACTATTAACCAACATTACATATAAAAAATTCACATAGGTTCATGGGTGGTTTTGGATTGTAAATAAAATGGAAACATTTGTGGTGAGGACATGGTGACCCATGGATCCCATCACCACCACTGTAAAGAAATATGGAAGTTTCTCTATAATAATGAATACAACGAAGCTGCATATGAGTATAACGGAGCTATAAATACCTGCGGGGTGTGAGTGACGGGATTCATAGATTGAGTAGAGGTGCTACAGTGCAGTGAGTGTCTCGTTCCAGGTGTGGAAAATGTCTCCAGAGCCAATGTTAATGACTGGCCAAAAGGAGTGACTGCATTTGGGTGTGCCAAAGACCATAGTGTGAAGGAAGTAGCTGGATCTGCAGGCGTATGGACGCGTCTTGGAACCTAAAAATTACTTCTGAACGGTAAAAGGAGTCAACGTACTGGCTTAAATTGACCTATTTTGACGTTTTGGTGCTCTTTCCATTAACAATGTCAGAATAAAATCTACACTAATTCAGTAAAAGTCAGGGAACAGTATTTACTGGGGTTCCATTTGTCAGAATGAAGCATCTCCAAGTTTAATATCACCCAAAACACACAAGTACGTTCATGGTTACATCTGCTGTGCTGGGAGATATGGACAGCCTAGTTACCAATAATGGCATTAGGATCAGCCTCATAATTTGATCAGAAGAGAAGAGAAGGGAGGAGAGGGAGGAGACACCTTATCCTGGGGGGTTTCTTCTCTGCATCAGGAGTGAGATGTGTGTCTGATTGAACTCACTGTGATTATACTGTATGTGAAGACTGAGGTGTTGATATGCACGCTCTATTCAGCATCCTGAGGACATTCTCCATTAACATGCACTTAAGTAATCCGATCCAACCTGACATGCCGACGTAGCTCTTATAGTAGATGCTACCATCACAGTGTGCATCAGGTCCAGTCCAGTCAGACAAGACGAGCAGCGGTATGAGTTGCCTTTAAATGATGGCAGACTCGAACTCCTTGGTGAGCAAGTCATCAGCAAACCCAACAGGCATGCTGTGTTCCTTTATGTTAGCAAGAGGTCAGTCTCCCACGGATTTCATCAAATGGAAAAGAGGACCATTCTGGATTTCAGCCGACTATCGGTTCTTAATGTGCTCTGTAGTTTAAACCCACTGTTGTTCCTACACTCCTCTAAAAAGCTTGTTACTGCATCTGTCTATCCGGCTAACTATTTTATTTGAAGTGCCAGCTTTGTCTCCTCTGCAGACCAGTTTCTGCTCCTGTCATGTTGAACATTATGAACTTCCACTAAGACCCTAATGCACATGTGCAGAACCTACTTACACTGTGTGATTGGGAATGTAATCAGATACAGGAATAGTTATTATTCATCCATTTAATGGATTACAGGATTACCCACCTGTTGAATCTGTCGGAGTAGAACTGGATTCGGAATTGCTGATTCTGCCTAGTCTGTTTCGGAGGTCCACATGTCTGCATATTCTATCACCACTGAGCTATTAGTCCGATTATTAGGCTGCATGTAAATGTGGCTAGTGATTACAAAATGTATAAACTATGATTAGTTTATTAATGTTAATACTTTGGGTGACACGGTGGTGCAGTTGGTGACGCTGTTATCTTACAGCAACTAGGGCGGTGCTTACCGGGACCTCCCTGTGTCTTTCCTCCAGATGCTCTGGTTTTCTCCCACAGTCCAAAGACATTAGCAGGAGATGCTAAATTGGCCCTTAGGTGTGTGTGTTTGTGTGTGTGTGTGTGTGTGTGTGTGTGTGTCTGTGTGTTCACCCTGCAGTGGATTAGTGGCCAGTGATTGCTGGAATAGGCTTCAGTAGCATCTTCCACAAACCAGAAGGATAAAGCAGGTTAGGTCAGTGAGTGTTATTATTCTTAGTAGTTACAAATGTATTATTATTATTATTGTTATTATTATTTATATTATTTATTTATAATGTTTATATTGTTGTTCTGTTCACCTGTCTTATTTTTTGTACTAAGTAACTTGCTATCCCTTTGCTGCTGTAACACTGTAAATTTCCCCACTGTGGGACTAATAAAGGATTATCTTATCTTATTATTATTGTTGTTGTTGTTGTATATTTTTTCATTTATAAAAAAACATAAAACATAATATTATTGTTATGCATTCTTGAATATATATCTGTTTTTTACAGTAGATCTGGAAATTTATTATTATTATTATTATTATTATTATTAGTAGTAGTAGTAGTGGTGGTAGTAGTATTGGTAGTAGTAGTAATAGTAGTAGTATTAGTAATAATAGTAGTAGTAGTAGTAGTAGTATTAGTAGTAGTAGTATTATTAGTAGTATTAGTAACAGTAGTAGTATTAGTAGTAGTAGTATTAGTAATAGTAGTAGTAGTAGTAGTATTAGTATTAGTAGCATTAGTAATAGTAGTAGTATTAGTAGTAGTAGTAGTATTAGTAGTGGTAGTAGTAGTAGTAGTAGTAGTAGTAGTAGTAGTAGTAGTATTAGTAGTAGTAGTATTAGTAGTTAGTAGTATTAGTAGTGGTAGTAGTAGTATTAGTAGTATTAGTAGTAGTAGTAGTAGTAGTAGTAGTTAGTATTAGTAGTGGTAGTAGTAGTAGTAGTAGTAGTAGTATTAGTAGTAGTAGTAGTATTAGTAGTTAGTAGTATTAGTAGTGGTAGTAGTAGTAGTAGTAGTAGTAGTTAGTATTAGTAGTGGTAGTAGTAGTAGTAGTAGTATTAGTAGTAGTGGTAGTAGTAGTAGTAGTAGTAGTGGTAGTAGTAGTAGTAGTAGTAGTAGTAGTAGTGGTAGTAGTAGTAGTAGTAGTGGTGGTAGTAGTAGTAGTAGTAGTAGTAGTATTAGTAGTTAGTAGTATTAGTAGTGGTAGTGGTAGTAGTAGTAGTAGTAGTATTAGTAGTTAGTAGTATTAGTAGTGGTAGTAGTAGTAGTAGTAGTAGTAGTAGTAGTAGTGGTAGTAGTAGTAGTAGTAGTATTAGTAGTTAGTAGTATTAGTAGTGGTAGTAGTAGTAGTAGTTAGTAGTAGTAGTAGTGGTAGTAGTAGTAGTAGTAGTAGTGGTAGTAGTAGTAGTAGTGGTGGTAGTAGTAGTAGTAGTAGTAGTAGTAGTAGTAGTAGTATTAGTAGTTAGTAGTATTAGTAGTGGTAGTGGTAGTAGTAGTAGTAGTAGTATTAGTAGTTAGTAGTATTAGTAGTGGTAGTAGTAGTAGTAGTAGTAGTAGTAGTAGTGGTAGTAGTAGTAGTAGTAGTAGTATTAGTAGTTAGTAGTATTAGTAGTGGTAGTAGTAGTAGTAGTAGTAGTAGTAGTATTAGTAGTTAGTAGTATTAGTAGTAGTATCATTATTATCAGTAGTAAAAGTACTATCTACTATATAACCAGACTTTGGGTTTTGGTGCAGGCCTTCAGGCCACACGCTGTGCTAGTCATTAATTTGGGAGAGAGTTCACATTGTGTTTTATTGAAGAAGGGTTTCTTAAATAAGGACTTGTGTTAACAGAGGAGCAGATTAAACAGCAGATGTGGCCACGTTTTTGCATCTGCCTTAAAGAGTCTGTTTTTTTTTTTTTCAAACAAAAGTGGCACAATCACAAGATGATAGCCTCAGACAGCCCACTGAGAGAAAAACACAACATAAGTAGCCGTTATCAGACCATTACCGCAGACCGTTATCGATTCACACGCTCATTCAGCCCGCTCTCCTCTCTGCTCATTTTCACCTCTTATTACAATCAACAGTCCACTAGATCTGCTCCTGATAATCCTGGCTTATCTCCTGGATACATCTTCTGTATGATCCAGTACCTTCTTCAGTCTGGCTTTTACCTTCGCCTGTATTGTAAGCCAGGAGGCGGAAGGGTGCTACTATCGAATATTGACTCCTCTGAGTGTTTCTTTCTTCTCCTCCTACAGGGTTTTTTTGCTACCAGCATGTTCGGCTCACTTACTAGAGATCTGGACCAGGATTTTCAGAGCCCCACCCCACCTACAACAATAACATTAGATAGATAGATAGATGGATAGATGGATAGATAGATGGATAGATGGATAGATAGATAGATAGATAGATAGATAGATAGATAGATAGATAGATAGATAGATAGATTCCTCTCTGTTTCTGTCGAGCCAAAGTGATACCATACAGTAACATATTATAATTATAATAGGAATAGAAATACAGACATCATAGGTTGTGAGCCATTGCTTATTCATGTTTGCTCTGGGTAAGAATGGTAAGGATTCAGCTTCTGTCAATATTCTTTGGGTTACGTAATAACAACAGTCCTCCATCGGGCAAAATCAATACGTGATGATAAATATAGACAGATAGGGGCAATATTTATTGAGCTACACATAACACATAACATACCAGACGTCTTGGTATGGAGTTGTAGATGTAGTTGCTTCTCTTTACGTCATGCATTGTGATGTATTTATTGGCTGATTACATTATAAGTTGGTCATAATGTTATGCATAACAATGTTATTTTAATAGTTTTATTTTTTTTTTAGCAAATTGAACAAGAGATGCAGTATCTGTATATTTGTAAATTAATGAGTGAATGAAAATACATTTAGCATACACTACAGCAATAACAGCAGGCACCCCGTCAGCGGGGGTGTAAAGTGTACAGTTACTCAACTTTGGTTGTTGTTGTCGTTGTTTACAGCCACTTTATAATTGGCCTGAAACTGTTTCATTTAGTTTTCACTCTCCTGATAGTTTGAGAGAGCGTGTGTGTGTGTGAAAGAGAGAGAAAGAGAGAGAGTGAAAGAGAGAGAGAGAGAGAGAGAGAGAGAGAGAGAAAGTTCTGTCCAGAAGGTCATAGATCAAATAACACTATTAGTCTTGTACCCTCATCACAGAGACAGAGAGAGAAAGTCATATACTAAATGAAGAAGACAGGAGGAAATTGTACCTTCTCAGCTCAGCAAAATAAAGACAGACACAGTCAGAGAGAGATGAAAAGTTCACATGCTCTCCATGTTCACCTTCGGAAGCCAGTTATTGATGATCATTTGTTCACCAGAACAAAAACAGCCAGAAAAACAACAACTGGTAGCGCCGATGCACTCTGAACCAACCAGCGGGACATGCGCTAATAACCATCAGATTGCTTCATATATACCTCCAGCAATGAATGAGATGTTGAAAAGCAGTTCTGAAGGTCAGCCTCGGTTGATCGGCTCGGTTATAGAGATTAGACAAGTTAGAGATTCAGTGTTCTTTCAGATCATTGCTCCTTCTCCGAGCTTTCAGTGTCAGCAGTGCATTTGTCCCCTAGCAGTGCTGGGCTAACCACCTCCTGTTTGTCAGTGTATATCGTTCCCATATACATCATCCACTTACCTCAAGATATTTTATCGCTTTGACTGTCTGTTGATTGGCATATACGCAACCGGTCAAAGGTTTAGACATGGCTGCTCATAGAAGGACCTCATTACATTTACAGCATTTAGCTGACACTCTTACCTACAGCGACTTACAAGGTCATATTACAAGTAGGCCAATGTACTGCTAGGAGTCTTGCCCAAGGACTCTTATTGGTGTAGCACAGCAACACCCAGACCGGGACTTGAACCCCAGTCTCCCACATGTGGCGGTGGCTCCCTGGTGGGTAGCGGTGTTATCCGCTGAGCTACACCAACCAACAATCATTATGTTCATCATAATGCTTTACTTTAGAATAAAAGAGAAGACATCAAACTCTAAAACCACTCACAGAACATTTGGATGGGATTAGTTTTACATGGGGAGTAATGTAGTGTAACTGCAGGACGGTGGTATATTGTATGACCGGTTCGCATGGGATAAGAAATCTAAGCATAAGTGACTGAGATGGAAGTGACTATTTGTTCTACACCTTTCAGTCCCCTCCAAAAGCACCTGCGTAACATGTAGGATGAGAATCAGGCCCAAAATCCACTACTATTATTATTAGTCTAATGAGATTTTAGTTAGGAAATTAGCAGCTACATGTTCAGAACCCTGTGTAGGCTGTAGGCTATGCTACACAGTGACTTACCTGAAGCTGCCAGTAGCATCGCTCCTCTTAGAAGGCCTTTTGCTCCTCTTCTGGATGTGAGTGTCCTACGACGTCCAGTACCTGAGGTCTGCCAGAGACTTGCACGGCATTGAGCACCTCCATATTTGAGACAAACCATGAAAAACTCATTTTCCACAGCATGCACAGGATATGATATTAATGTGATATGTAATATGATGGAATATTATGTCTGTTTGCCTGGGATTAATACAACCTGAGGGTATTTTGGTGTTTTGTTTAATAAAAGGTAAAAGCACTGGAGTCTTTACTGTCACGGGAGCATGCAGTTGACTGACATGGTGCATTCGGACAGGACTATTATCACTGAGGAACACTGGAACTAATTACATTACCCCACCTCCACAAGTACAACTAATCCCACGGAAGAGGGTTTAACTTGCAATGGAGGTTGATATAACAAGATTTAGTTCTAAGCAGTTTTGGACCACTTCTATTGGTCTGTCCTTCATGAATGTTCACTAAACTGAAAGGAGAAATGAAAGCTCGGCCTGAAAGACTTCTATGCTACGTCACTCATTCATTCATTAATCTGGCCAGTCACAATGCAGCACCTGTCTTTAAAAGGACTCAAACTGCGCTCATGCTTTGCTGCTTTCAGATGCCGATGTTTTCTATGTTCCTTTGTTTTTCTTGTGAAATTCTCAAAAGGTTTGATGTGTCACATGACCCTCTTCCCATTGAAAAAACTAAAGATGAATCCAAAATGGCCAGCTTCGAAATGGCCGCCATAGTCACCACCCATCTTGAAACGTTTTCCCCCTCCCATATACTACTGTGCCACAAACAGGAAGTTAGTATCACCAACCATCGCCATTTTATTTAGGTGTATCCATATAAATTGCCCACCCTGTAGATTTGATACAGTATCATCCAGCCTACACTACATATCATTATAATGGCGTCTTTGAAACTTGTGGCTCTGGGAGATCGATTATGGACTGATAGCAAATAGAGATGGCGTAAGCAGACACCTTCTCCCAGGTATGTTAATGGAGGAGAAACTCCAAGTCCACATATAGTTTTGTCTGTAGTACACATTCATTATCATGACCTCCTCCGCCGCCGCCATGTTTGTTGTTGTCAGAATCGTTTGACTCTGAACTGCCCTCTAGGGGATACATTGCTTAATACATTGCTACATTGCTTCACCCCAGTTATCACCTGTTACAAACCTCTGCCCTCCGGAAAGAGGTACCAGAACATCTGAGCACATGACTACAACACTAAGGACTGTTACTGATTTCTAGCTCGGATCCCCCCAGCACACACTGTGCTTCACTGCCTCACAAGACTGTCTGCACCTCACTTTAACCTGTATACTTGAACATCTCAGCTGTGTATTTATTTTCTATATCTATTTATCTACTGAACATCTGTACTAAGCTATTTAGCTGTTACCTGAACATTAAGCTGATCTGCTACCTGCACTGTACACTTTATATATCTATGCTGTTTACAAACAACTTATTTAATGATACTGCTCTACACTTTGCACATGTCCTGTACACGTACTGTACTGTGACCAAGACAGCAAGTCTTTGTGATGTATCAAGAGCCACGGTATCCAGGGTAATGTCAGCATACCACCAAGAAGGACAAACCTCCACCAGCATCACATAGTGACCTGGCCACTATCCTGCAAGAAGAATGGCTTAAAATCCCTCTGACCACTGTGCAGGACGCAGTATATGTCATTCCCAAGACGAACTGACGCTGTATTGGCCGCAAAAGGAGGTCCTACACCATACTAATAAATGATTGTGATCTAAAACCAGGTGTTTCAGTTTCATTGTCCAACCCCTGTATATACACACATATATTCTTGTAACTGCACTGGAGGAGGAGCCTGACAGTGTTTTGTTATACTGTACAACCCTGTATTAGTATAATGACAATAAAGTTGAATTGAATTGAATTAACAATCATACCAAATGACAAAGGACACATGGAAGTATGTGGGTTACAGCGATTGAAAAGGATGTATTATTATCAAGGGAGCCTAGACGAGTCTCTACCAGCACGGGACACTGGACAGCATAGAGCAAAAGATAGACTCAGCAGAGACAATCAGGCTCATGTTCACCGGTACACCATACATTCTGCCTACAAGATCTAGCTGGCATATTTGTGTTTCCTTTAAACCTCCATTCATGCCTCTGAGGCCTGGCTGTAGTCTCATGCTCCAGCCGTGGATATTTTGAGCTGGATGTTTACGTGCGGTTCTCACTGTTTTAAAAGGTTCGAACTGCAGGTCAGGCAGAGTCAAGCTAATATCTCCAGAGAGCTGCGTTTTCTGCTAGAAGACCGTGAGACGTCTCTGCATGCCCAGGCACATTTGCGTTAAGATTTCATGAAGGGATGTCATCGTTACTGGCTCTCTGGATCATGGGAATGATGGCTTTTTAGCAGCGCAGAGGACCTGCGGTTCCCGAGCTGTCTGGGTGGAAGTGTTTAGCCGGTGAAGGGCGTCTGCTTGTACGCGGGCTCTGATGGCGTTCGGATGTATGTTTTCAGACCAAGTTAGTTCAACGGTACAGAAAGAGGAGCTCTGAAGCGCATCGCGGACACAGGCGGGTGCTGTTTTGTAAGGGAGGATGACAAAGGAAATGGAGTTTTTGTGTATTTAGAATGAAGTGGTTGTGAATCGTGCGTACCACAAGCAACTGCTTCTAAATATTACATTACAGAAAAGAGCCTTTCATGTAGAGACGTGCGACTTTGTGATGTGTTGAACAAAGAGACCCTATTTTACTGGTTTGTTTCTGCGAATTTCTTCATACAACTCGAACAACAAAGAGCACGTCAGTCCTGACCACGTACCCCATGCACCACACAAAGTTGTTGGTATGACGTTAAACGTAGAACAGAAGACTTTCTTAACAGTCTGAAATAATCTGGCATATGCAAATGCCTATCCCCGGTGGTCACGAAAGTGTTGTTAGACTATTGCTATGGGATTCCAGGTAATTGTTAGGGTGGCTGGGCTGTTGCTGTTAACCTAGATGATTACTATGGCGTTAGTATGGTACCCTAGGTTGCTAAGGTGGCTGGGTTGTTGCTGTGTTATCTCAGATGGTTACATAGGTGTTGCTATGGTATCCCAGATGGTTGCTAAGGCGGTTGGGCTGTAGCTATGTTAGCTCAGGTGGTCACTAAGGTGTTTGGGCTGTAGCTGTGTTATCTCAGATGGTTACTAAGGTGTTGTTATGGTATCCCAGGTTGCTAAGGTGTCATGTGGGTAGTGCTATGGTATTCCAGGTGGTTGTTAAGGTGGTCGGGCTGTTGCTATGTTATCCCAGGTCTTCACTAAGGTGGTTGGGCTGTTACTGTGTTATCTCAGATGGTTACTTAGGTGTTGCTATGGTATCCTACCTTGCTAAAGTGTCATTTGAGTAGTGTAATGGAATTCCAGGTGGTTGTTAAGGTGGTTGGGCTGTTGCTGTGTTATCTCAGATGGTTACTGAGGTGTTGTTATGGTATCCCAGGTTGCTAAGGTGTTACTTAGGTAGTGCTATGGTATTCCAGGTGGTTGTTAAGGTGGTCGGGCTGTTGCTATGTTCTCTCAGGCAGTCATTAAGGTGGTTGGGCTGTTGCTGTGTTATCTCAGATGGTTACTAAGGTGTTGTTATGGTATCCCAGGTTGCTAAGGTGTCACGTGGATAGTGCTATGGTATTCCAGGTGGTTGTTAAGGTGGTTGGGCTGTTGCTATGTTATCCCAGGTGGTCACTAAGGTGGTTGGGCTGTTGCTGTGTTATCTCAGATGGTTACCAAGGTGTTGCTATGGTATCCCAGGAGGTTGCTAAGAAGACTGGGCTGTTACTATGTTATCCCAGATAGTTACTAAGGTGTTGCTATAGTATCTTAGGTTGCTATGGTATCACTTGGGTAGTAATATGTGATTCCAGGTGGTTGTTGCTATGTTATCCCAGGTGGTTGCGAATGTAGCTGGGCTGTTGTTGTGTTAACCCAGGTGCTGTGGTGCCATGACTTTCCTATGCAGAAGCAGGGTACATCATCTTACCCCCCAAACCTTGTCAAGCTTGACTCTCAATGCCCTGTCAAGTCATGGTTCACAATTCTTTGGTGCTCTATGTTAATTTCCATCACTCTGGATTCGGCATCATCATAATGGTTCGTCTTGTCAATGACACTTTGAAATCTAATTTGAGACTCATCTGTAAATATACAATAGGAATCACATTTATAGCCTCCTGCCAATGTATTTTGGAACCAATATGCATGTGCTTTTCGTCACATCAGAAATCAACCTGGATACCCTCTGGGTATGTCAAAAAATTTTGATTTTTGTTGGGCAGTCTAAACACAGCCTTGAAGGTGCAAAAAAAGAAAACAGACAGTCTACAGACTAAAGAGAGGATGGAAAATGGATGTATCAAAATTATTGGACACTTTTTTTTTTACATAAACACCTTAATGAAATACAAAAAACATAAAAGAATATGGCCTATTATAATTAGCCACTTTACTGTTGAATAGAATCAGCATAAACTAGCTTTGCTAGCTCAACACAAAATGTTGACATGTTTAAAAGTCTGCATATTTTCCAGTTTTCCAAGTCAAACAACTCAACCTGAAACTGCACAATAGCAAAATAAGGCTCCCTTCGCCTTTCCAAAGACGCTAAACCTGTTTACTGTGTTCACTCATTACCCTGTAACACACAATGTCTCGAATCTCTTAATTACCACCCTGCTTTTTCCTGCCGCCGCTCCCCCCAGAGGAAAGTGACATTCTTTAGGTCTCCTGCTATACGGAGCTTTGAATTGAGTCTTTGGGAAGACCTTGCAGATCCCTCTTGCCATCGCAATTAATCAAACAGTGTTAATTATCTCATTATGAACAAGAGGTGGATGCCCATGCTGGGTTGGAGGGTATGGAGAGGAAAGTGCATGTGGATGTGTGTGAGGGAGAGAAAGAGGGAGCGAGAGAGGCGAGGGCAGGAGATGAAGGTAGGAGAAAGATGGTGGGTGGTATATGACGATGAACCTGGCTTAGGCGTGTGTGTGTGTGTGAGTGCGCATGTTGCAGGGAGCAGAGGCTGAGTGAGCTATTTCTCTGGCTGAGGTCTCTCATCATCCTCTCAGCATGATCCCTCGCTCCTCTCTTCCACCACAGCTGGCCCTTCCCGTATGCTTCTTCATTCACAGAGACCATCGGGTGTCTGGCTCTCCTGGCTTTCACCACTATCACCAGTATTCCTTTCTTCATCTCCTCTCTTAAGGTCTTCACACGTCCAGCCAGCGTCAAAGAACTAGCGCCAAGCAAGGCTGCCCCGGCGGTTTTCATCGCTGCCTCGTGTCTCGTTTGCAGCTGAACTTCAAACAATAAGGTGCCAAAACAGGCTCTTTGGAGCGACGCCACAGAAGAGCATCTTTTGGTTCTTTGGTTCCTCGAGAAGAGTTGTTGGTGTCATTGCATGTCAGTCAAAAGGTATGTGGTATGTGTTATTTGTGGAGTTCTGTGTTGGGAAGTACGGTTACTGTGTGGGTGTTCTGTGCAGGGGGTTGGTCACTATGAAGCTGAAGTGTAGGACTGGTGATAACTATCTCCTGTGCTCACAGAAGAATCATGGCCTTCTCTGGTGCTCTACACCAACACTACCCTGGTGTTAGGGGTGGGATGACACTTGCCAGTGGACTATAAAGGGATTGGTGCTTCCACAAACTTGAGAGTGGACGGAGGGACAAGCAAAGCCAGGCAAAAGCCCATAATGATAGGGGCAATGGAGTGAAGCTCCGGCCTGGTATGGCCTGACAGGGAAGTCTTGAATCATGGCGTCCCCAGTGTCTCTCCGCCACTGTCTCCCAGGTCTCAACTGCACAATCATTGGTCCTGTTGTAGGGTTTGATCGCTGGTGAGGCCATAGCCATCCCAGAGCAAGAGTCCAAGCTTACTTAACTGGCCTGACTCTGTCTGAATGGATAGAATGGACCTGGAGTGAGGGAAATGCTAGACAATGTAGGAATCTGGTAAATGAGTGTAACAGAATTAGTAGTTCTCGTTCTCCTCCATATGCACATTCTACACCACAAGATGTCTAGTGCCATAACGTTAGATGACGGTACGAGATAATGCAAGAAATTTAAAAAATATGGAATCATCACAAATCAAGATGGAGAAGCCATTGGAGCTCATTCCAACCGCATGGCAGGTTACGTTATTTACAGGGACTGAAGTGCTAATGGTGATTAAGATGGTGGACACCAGTGCTTAGTGGAGGTTGTTCACCAGTGCACAGCTACAGATGAGCTGTGCCAAAATAAGAAGCTTGTGAATCAGTCTGGTCCTGACTTCAGATGAAGGTCCGTAAGCCATTTTTGCCAGCAATATTTTTCCCTTATGGCTAACAGCTCTAGAGATTCAGCTCCTTATGGTTTCCTGCTTGCATCAAATTGAACAACTATAATCAGTGGCAACCATATTCATTCTGAGAGCTTGTGATAGAGAACCCTAGGTAGAAAATCACCTGCCCTTTATCTACAGCCAGGCCACAGCAATGCCATGATGGCTTATGCAGACAGGCTATTAAAACAATACCCCAAGCCTTTATGTATCGCATTATGGTAGCTGGTATATGAGGAAATGCTTTTGTGGCACTGTATATATGTGTGTATACTGTTGATGTAGGGTTAGGGGGTATCACAGCTGGGGGAAATGTGGAACTGACTACTCTGGACCCTTAGATGGAAGGGTCTTCATGGGTCCTGAACTAAATACAGACAGGATTTTCCCTGCATAAAAACCTAGAGCGGACCTCACTTGCTTTCTCTGTTGGGGCTGAAATTGGGTAGTCTGCATCTTCAATACATTTGAAGGTAGTCTATTGTGGCGACTGCCGCTCACAGAAGAGTGTGCAAG
This sequence comes from Prochilodus magdalenae, assembly GCA_024036415.1. Taxonomy (NCBI): domain Eukaryota; kingdom Metazoa; phylum Chordata; class Actinopteri; order Characiformes; family Prochilodontidae; genus Prochilodus; species Prochilodus magdalenae. The sequence goes on from JAMWET010004505.1 coordinate 141,687, forward strand.
CATGAAAAGCAAAGTAAAGGAGCCGGAAATGGGAAAGGGAAAGGCAGAAATAGGAAAGAAAAGTGGGAGATTCAGTAGTAAGCTGAACTCAGCTGGAACGATTAACCTCGTATTGTAGGTTCTTCTGCTGGACGGAATGCAAATTGGCTTGACTGCTTGTATTTTTAACTGATGAAATGTTTTGCTCAGGAACTTTGTAGCCGGATGAAACAGGACGTTGTTTGCACTCTGTGTGTGAAACGTGGTGAGCTGCTAGTGAGCAGTAGATTGTTTGCAGATGACATCAAGTTGCTAATGCTGCTATGGAGCGAACTGCAGATGGAGGGCAAGTAGTGATTGTTAACCTAGGGAGCTCTATCAACATCTCTCTACAGCACACTAACGCCTTACACTTACTGAGTTACTGTACACCAACACACTACTTACAGTACACTAACACATTACACTTACCGAGTTACTGTACACCAACACGCTACTTACAGTACACTAACATTACACTTACTGAGTTACTGTACACCGACACACTACTTACAGTACACTAACACATTACACTTACTGAGTTACTGTACACCAACACACTACTTACAGTACACACTACACTTACAGTACTGTACACCAACACAATACTTACTACACTTACTGAATTACTGTACACTGTACCAACACACTACTTACAGTACACTAACGCCTTACACTTACTGAGTTACTGTACACCAACACACTACTTACAGTACACTAACACATTACACTTACTGAGTTACTGTACACCAACAACACACTACTTACACTAACACATTACACTAACGCATTACACTTACTGAGGTTACTTGTACACCAACACACTACTTACAGTACACTAACACCGTTTACACTTACTGAGTTACTGTACACCCAACAGGCTACTTACAGTACACTAACGCACTTACACACTCACTACACTTTACTGAGTTACTGTACACCAACACACTACTTACAGTACACCTAACACATTACACTTACTGAGTTACTGTACACCACAACACGCACTTACTTACAGTACACTACCGACACCTTACACTTACTGAGTTCACACTTACTGCTGTACACCAACACGCTACTTACAGTACACTAAACACATTACACTTACTGTACAGTTACTGTACAGTACTAACACGACACACATTACTTACTGAGTTACTTTACACCAACACACTACTTACAGCACGCATCACATTACACTACTGAGTTACTGCAGATCACACTCTTACAGTGAAACGCATTACACTCACTGCAGATCAGTTCATTGAAATCTAAATAAATGAGACCTTTACCTAGACATGTTTGATATTTGAGCCTGTGTTAGTGACTGCACACCATCCAGGACCCAAGAAAAAGCAATGACAAAAGATGGACTCCAGGAAGTGGTGGAGTGATCAAAAAGAATGTGGGAGTGAACTCTGTAATCATTAAGTGCTTGTTAGATGTCCCTCTTTGTAAATGATATATGGAAGACATAATTACATTCATGGAATTTACCACATGATCAAAGTTGGAGAAGTTTGGGGGTGGGGGTTAAAAAAAAAGTATGTGTTAAGGGGGGGAGTCGGACTGGAGAAATGTACCCTATTATTCCAAGTTATACTTAATTCGTTCCACATTACAATATGAAAGGCAGGCAGCATAGAAGCGCAGTATAATTTCATTCTTAAAGGAGGAGAAGCTAATTACTCTGACAGGGTTATTTCGCCAGATTCTTTGAGGCACTGTATTTCTTTCTTTCTCCTCCTCTCTCTCTCTCTCTCTCTCTCTCCTGACTCGCCTTTACAAAACCAGAAGAAAAGGATTTAAAGAGCAGTTGGTAGTAGAAGTTTAATCCCCCTTAAACATCCTTAATATCTTCTCAAGTGGGACTTCCTCCTAACGAAAAAAAAAAAAAGCCAGCGCTTGCTAGTTAATCTTTAAATCAGCTTTCACTTGAGAGGCTGGGGTTCTTGGTCTTGGGTGTAAATAGACTGGAGGAAATCAAAACTCTCACCTCCTCGGTGGTGTTAAATTCGGGAGTCCCCCTCCTCCACTAGACACACATGGCTCCTGATCTTATGCTTGCATATGCATGCCTAGAATAAAGAAGGAAAAATGGAAGGACGGCAAAATCAGACAAGCCCAAATATTCCCTGGCTAAGCCCTACAGTGCTCCCAGTGTTGTAGGTACTTAAGAGGACAAATGTTGAGCTTTTAACGCTAAAACAAATTGAATTTGTTTGCACATTACCTGGTAATAACCTTTCTAAAACAGCGATAGGAAAGACAGAGACTATTTTCTCAGGAGATTATCAAATTACCATCTTCAAGCTTTGAACCATTACATGGATTGGTGTTATGGCGTGGAGTTCCAGCATGCAGAAAAATATTTCATACATGCGCCGAGATTACTGAGTAAACGAACAGGTTCTGATTCGGGACATGCATGTGCACATGAGTGCTCCATTACTCCGCCCGAGGTAACCAGTGCTCGAATACCAAAATCAAAAGGTGTGTCTTTGGTTCTCTGCACAAGAGCCAGTCCTGACCTCCATGGAGCACCAGTCTGAGACAGTCAGAACAGAGGATGGAGCACCAGTCTGAGACAGTCAGTAAAGAGGATGGAGCACCAGTCTGACACAGTCAGTACAGAGGATGGAGCACTAGTCTGAGAAAGTCAGTACAGAGGATGGAGAAGCAGTCTGAGACAGTCAGTAAAGAGGATGGAGCACCAGTCTGAGACAGTCAGTACAGAGGATGGAGCACCAGTCTGAGAAAGTCAGTACAGAGGATGGAGAAGCAGTCTGAGACAGTCAGTAAAGAGGATGGAGCACCAGTCTGAGACAGTCAGTACAGAGGACGGAGCACTAGTCTAAGACAGTCAGTACAGAGGATGGAGCACCAGTCTGAGACAGTCAGTACAGAGGATGGAGCACCGGTCTAAGACGGTCAGTAAAGAGGAGGAGCACCTGTCTGAGACAGTCAGTACAGACGATGGAGCACCATTGTGAGACAGTCAGTACAGAGGATGGAGCACCAGTCTGAGACGGTCAGTAAAGAGGATGGAGCACCAGTCTGAGACAGTCAGTACAGAGGATAGAGCACCAGTCTGAGACAGTCAGTACAGAGGATGGAATACTAGTTTGAGACAGCCAGTACAGAGGTATAGAACCAGTCTGAGACAGTCAGTGCAGAGGATGGAGCACCAGTCTGAGACAGTCAGCACAGAGGATGGAGCACCAGTCAGAGACGGTTGGTACAGAGGATGCAGCACCAGCTTGAGAAGGTCAGCACAGAGGATGGAGCACCATTGTGAGACGGTCAGTCCAGAGGATGGAGCACCAGTCTGAGACAGTCAGTAGAGAGGATGGAGCACCAGTCTGAGACAGTCAGTAGAGAGGATGGAGTGATGTGTGATTCTGTTACTAAGGTAAATAAGATAAAGTACAGTACAGTAGAGCAGGAAGTGAGGAAAGTGTCCTGGATGTGGATTTTAATGTGCACTGCAATGCTCAGCAGTTCATGAGTATGATGGCATGTGGGAAGGAGCTTCTCTGTAGCCTGCTTGTCTTGATCCCCCGGCCTGAGGGAAGACGCTGGAACAGGTGACGGGCAGGGTGTGATGGATCAGTGATGTTCTCTGCACGCTTCCTGGTTCAGCTGGTTCATGGAGTCACACCTGACATCCCAGAGATCCCACTACATTCCTCCCACCTTTAAAATGCTTTTCTCCATCTGTCGCTCTGAGAGCAAGTAGAACTATATAGAACAACATGAGCTATAAACACACAAGGTTATTAATCAACCAATATTTCCTACTGACCAGCTTAAGGACACCAACTGAATAGGTCTAGTTAACACTATTAATGGTTTTATGGTCTGCAACAGGCCTGTGCAAACTGGCTCCCTCAGATTTTATTCACCCATAAATGCCACACTAACAAAGTTCAGATGCTGCAACACCAAGTCGTCAGATGGATTTTGCAGAACAGGTGAAATAGTCATTTCAGATAAATCCTCATTTTACCTGTCAGGTGCTCAGTGATGACGCAAACATCTTTATGAATGGTAGGGTCAACGAACAGAATCACTGATACTGGTTGAACACAAAACAGTCACGCGAGGTTGTTAGATGAAGATGTGTTGAAGACTTAAGAGGACCCAGAGGATAGAACTTTTTCTAATTTCTTCCAAAGGATGATGCTCCACCTCATTAAAGACACATTGGAGGAAAATTTATCAATATGCATTTGGCCCTTCCCTTTAAGTGGATTGCTCATAGGGGTTTGATCAAGTGGACACCATGTTCTCCTGATTTAACCACCAGGATTTCCATCTTTGGGTTATGTCAAGGTATCATGATGCAGAATTGTTGATGCTTGTGCAGCACTGACAGCAATGTTTTGGTGGAGAGCATATCCAAAACATTCTGCTGACCTTATGGTCAACTTTCGGGTTTTACAAAAAATCACTGCACAAACGTGAGAACGAATAAAGTTACACAAACATGAAGCATATCATTGTTTTCCTGGTGAAATTCTCTACCAGTTTGATATGCCACACACCCATTCGGAAAACTAAAGTTCAATCCAAGATGGCGACATTCAAGATGGCCACCATGCTAATGGCATGGCCTAACAGGTTGCCCCTCCCCCTACAGTTGGAGTCTTAATTTGGATCACCATCTGCCAAGTCGTTTCCAGTTTACATGGGTGTTTCCTTAGTTTCGAGGCACTGTGTATTCTTCTGCATGCTGTGAACATGTGGTGTTATTTTTCACCTCCACAGCTAATGAAGGGGAGTCACCTAAAATACCAAGCCTACAGCTCTCTGTTTTTCCTCTTGTTTTCCTTTCCTGCAGTCGGCTGAATATCCAATCATTCATTCTGATGGAGACTCAAATATCAAAATTGCACATGCAGATGCCTAGCCCTTTGGTTAGAGTGGAGTTAGCCGACAGACTGTCTTGTTTTGAATGACCTTTCGAAATAAAAAGCAACTTCAGCTTTCAGACAGGAACCAGACAAACCTGCCTAGTGCTTCCCAATCTGCTCCAGGAAAAGGCCATCAGCTGCAGCTAGATAGATGCTGTCTGAATACATGACATCCACCAAGCATATGATGAGCTAACATGAAGCAGGTGAAGGCTCCAGTGGTAATCAGGTCGAGCTGATTAAAAGTTCTATCCTTTAGGATCCACTTTAAAACAAACTGCTGTGGTGCCTGCCTTGGTTCTTCTCCCCACGTTATACTTCCTCCCCACTTTATTCGCCTTTCATTACCTTTATTACCGGTTTTTTAATCAGGCACTGTGGAGTCGAGGTCCCTGGGGCAAAACAGAGAGCCCAAACACATCAGCCCATGTAATGGCATTTGATTAATGAATGATTTGTTGAAGTGGCATTTACACTCATCTCCAGAAAAAAGTTGCACCCAGAAGGAATCAACTAACAGGAATTAAAAAGGGTGGGCAGGTTTGACACTGTATGAGTGATTCAAGTTTCATGCTCAGCTCAGAAAGGACGGGCCTTATCACTGTTTCTGACTCACCCAACAGCCACGACTGCACATTCAGCGAGCAGGGATGTCCTCCATGAGTCATCATGTTCGCTCAAGCACCATTGGCAGACGGCTGCATGACGCAGGACTACGTGCACCTGGACTTTTATAAAAACTACCCTTAACACCAGGTCAGCATCAACACAGACTGCAATGGTGTTGTGCCAGACTGTCATGGAGTGACTGGCAGCAGGCCATCTTTGACCAGCGAATCTGCGCATGGAGGCACCATGGTCAGCGGCAACATGAACGGCTTGTTGTCATATGTCACACGTCCAGAAGGTCCATGTCGAGACATTTGGCATGTTGAATTAGCAAACATGGTGGCCCAACACCATGCTGAGACACTACTTCTGTATGTGTAGCTCAATAAATATTTCCCATATCAGTCTAAATGTATCTGTCACGTCTCCTGATGCTGTTTCCCCTCCTTGCCCACAGAGGTCACTCTCACCTGAATTCTAGCCCTTGTTTTTCCAACCTTATTGTAATCAGCAGCCATTTGGTGTTTATATACTCCATTTTACCCTTTGTCTCTTGTGAAGTCTTGTATTGGCGTTGAACGGTTGAACGGTTCTGTGTATTTATTGCTTCTCTGGTTTGGATTCCTTGCTTTGGGTCACGGTTTTGATATTTGGATTGTGTTTTGGCTGCATTCTTGTGTGGTAGTTTTTGACTGATTTTCTGGTGTTTGGCCTGGTTTGTTAGGACATCCTTTAATAAATGATTTTTCCACCAAGCAGACTGCACTACCATCCTCTACCACTGCTAGTTTAGACTGCAGGCAGTACCCGACGATAAACTCAGCTTGATTCTACCACAATTTTGTCATAGCAGGCAAATGTCCAGCATCAGCCCAGCATATGATCGTCAGGACTGAGAAACGGATCATGTGGGGTAAAGTAATTGAAGAGCAGCGATGTAGCATCTGGGATGCCCCACAACACCCCAAAAAACAGTCTAGCCTGGCGGAGTGTTTTGTGTTTTCCGGCCTAGTTTGAATCTCCTATGATGTGTTCCTTGATGTTGACCATGTGGAGAACTGAGTGCTCTCTGGTGCAGATATGTAAACATGGCACAGAGAAAGAGGGATGCTGTTTTTTTGTAGCTGTCAGGTGGAACGATGAAACAGTGCAGAGATTTGTTGAGCTGTGGCAACAATACCCCTGCCTTTCAGAAGTTTCCTGGAGGGAGTATCATCACAGAGTCCAAAAAGATAAATGTTGGTGAGAAATAGCAGAGACACTTCAGCTAGTTATGCAAGATTGTCAGTCCCCGGTGGCCGAAACTGCCTCTGGGATACTGCTGAGGCTATATATGGTTCATTTCCAGATATGCAGTCGAATATTAGACGTGAAATCTGCACTACTGGTTTTTGTTGTGGCTGGATACAATGCAAATGATCTGATAAGTCAAGCTCATTATGTGTTTTCAGTTAGCCCTCAAATCCTCATTATAGCCATTATCTGGAATTTTCTTGGCCCTCTACCTGACGATCCATGAACGACGCACGCACGCACACATATATAAGCATATATATTGCGAGAACATTAGAAAATGTGACAAATTTAATAACAACTTTTAAATTGTAATAAATGTACTTCAAACTAGTACAAAACGTCAATAACGAAAACAACAAATAAACCAAATTTAGAGATATTGTATTCTTGTAATTTTAGTAACTAATTTTACTTACTATTCTTGCAGATAGTTTAGCTAAGACAATTTACAATGATTTCCAATTTACAGCTAAATAAATTTAAGACATAACATCTAGATATAAGAATTTCTTATGCCAGGACAGTTATAAATCTGAATCATGAATGAATCATCAAAACTTACAAAACATACAGAACATCTTAAAGGTGCAGATTTAACTGAATAACAGATTAATGGAAAGTAATACAATTGACTGGAATAGAATATACCGATATTTTTGCAGGCCAAATAATCTTATATCTTGCTGGTACATCTTCAGATTATCATTTTAAAATAGTTGTAATCTTATTGTACTTATTTCCAGACATTTTTAATAGCTTAGATTTTAGTAAACCAAATTTTCTCACCATATTGACAGATAATTTGGCCTAGTAGTAATAGTTTCAAGCAAGTCTTCTAAAGAAAATAAGAAAAATGATCTACCGAAACAGTCAGAAAATCTGACTTACTAAATTTAAAGTACAAATATATGGAAATACTATAAATCATTTAAAAATGAGCTCATATTTCTACATAGCTTATGCTTGTTTAAAGGGAGTTTGTCACATGGGACAAGATGAGGAGGCAGGATGTCAAAGTAAAAGTCTTTTATGAAGAACAAATAAAACAAAAACTGAAAACACCCAGAAAAACAAGAACCAAACACAATTAAGACCAAGAAACACGGATACACAATAACCAACATGGAGACAACACACCAAGCCAGAACAAAGGGAACAGCAGGGAGTATAAATGAACAAGGACTAACAAGGAACACCTGGGAAGAGGTGGGGCTACAAACTAAGGACAGGTGAGGGGACTGACAAGAGGGCGGAGACAGGAGGAGCAATAACCAAAACAAACAGAAGCACATGGAACAGACAAGCAACAGAGAACCAGAGGAAACAAGAGATAAACAGAGACAGGACAAGACAGATTTTTGGAGAAAAAAAAAAATTCCTCACTATCTTGGCAGTAATTTTTGCTAACTTTTGAAAATCTGCAATTTCTCCAACACTCCCAAACAAGAATATTAAACCATATCATCTGGATATGAGCTGAATTCACTTTCCAGGAAAGAGCAATCCAGACGCTTTGCATTATTTACAGGTTCTTAACATTTTTCGAATGTTTCCTCCTGCATTTCCATCCACCGCATGGTTCTTTAGGGATGCAAAAGTGGTTCTTCCATGGCATCACTCCAAAGAACCCTTTCTGACACCTTTATTTTCAAGAGCATCAAACCGAAACGAGATGCTGCTGGAGGCTAACTTCTCCTGGTATCAGTCGTCAGACATTATGCCATTCAGTTCACGTGTTCATACACCGATGCTCCGGAGTTCTCTTGATCTGGATAGCGAGTAAAGGGGTTTGTGAATCAGCCTGTGCGCTCCGAGAGGGAAGGAGAGTTTCAAATGTGTTACATCAGGTAATGACTGGCAGGCCTACACGTGGTAAGTTCTGGGCAGGGGTTCTCCATCTGTACCTGTCAAAGAGCATTGCTATGTGGCATAGCTACCCTATCAGAGCACACTCTCTGACCCCACATCTCTTATCACTTCTCCAAATTACCAAACGAGCTGAATGACTCCTGGAAGAGAAACAGGTTCTCTCTGGGGTTTCAGGCTAAGATAAGGGAAGCTGGCCGCCCTGTATTCTTTGACCTTTCTTGTTTAACGTTCGCCCGCGTTATTATCGGCCCTCTAATGAGGCTCTCCGCTGTGGCCTTAATGGGTTAGCGCCTAGAAGGTTATGGCAAACGCTGGCCCGGCCACTTAGCGGCAGGCGATGCTACCTTAACAGCAGCCGTCGGGCCACTCTGGGTATAAATTCCCTCTCCTCCTGTCCACCGCCCTGTGGTGCTCATCTCGCCGCTTTCTCCCTGGAGGCCCGGGGAGAAAGGCGAGCGAACGGCTTTGAAAAAAGTGCTGCTATTTATACATTCACTCTCCAACAAGGATTGAGGAGCGTGGGGGGGGGTGGAGAATGGGGCGAGAACAGAGAGATGAAACGAGCCAAAGAAAAAAGACAACTGACAAAATGCCACAACAAAGCGAACGAGCGAAGACGTTTAAGCGGTTGTGACCCCTTCAAATTGTCGGGAAGTTGCAGGGTTCCAGGTGCAACGTTTGGTTGCAAGCTGTTGCGACATTGAGATACCACAGCCATGCAAATCGTCCTGCTTTGCATAGTATTTTTAGGTAGATTTCCCGGGATGATGGCTCGGTTCTCCAACTTTTATGTCGCGCCTCAGACAAAAGCAAAGGCGCGGATGCTTAAGCGATACGAGCGGCTAAGTGGTAAAGGAGCTTCTGCCATCGGAGACAGAGGACGGCGTTTAAGTTGGTATTAGAAAGCTCTATCTGTTCGCTAAGCTGAGGGAAAGCTGCATAAATTTCTACTCTGTCTGCATTAGTCCCTTAAGTTCTCTGGCAGCCACCTGTCTTCTCTCCCCAATTGCCACTTGTCAGATATTCCACGCATGATGCGGGAGCTAATTGACCATGAAGGTGACTAACCAAAAAGCTCTCGGTACAAGCCCCTTGCCATACTCACCTGTCAAAACACGGCTAAATCAGCCCAGGAAGAGAGGCTGGCTGTGGGGACTGAGATGTTGTAAAAATAAATAATAATAATGATGATGAAAAGTAAAAGCTAACTCTCCAAAAGATGCTATTGCTTTATTCAGATAGCAGTCAGTGCTATCAAGGCAACATTTGTTAAAGGTCTAGAACTCCCATCATTATAATTCAGTGTGCTGAAGGGCTGGATAAAAAAATAAAAAAAGCCAGAAGGACTCAATATATGGTGGCACTCGAGGCGGGCGCCTGGGAAGCTGAGCTCCTCCACAGAGCTCTTAAGGCTCTCCTGAAATCTCCGCGTGATTGCCTCTTACAGCCACGGCCGAGCTTATTTAACCAAACAAACAGCCCGAGAAATAGGAGCGAGGGCCGAACATGCGCACGCTGTAGATTTTCTTTCCCCCTCCTTTCTTTTCTCTCTCCGACGTTTTTTTTGCGATATGCCTCGCTGTCGTTTCGAATAAATCAGGCTCGCCGAGAACGGTGAGTGTAGATTACGATAGATTTATGTCACCCAAACAGAGCAGTATTGCTGCATCTGGTATTCATGGCTTGGCGGCGATAAGCAATGCATAAGCTCCCATTGATCCATCTACAGTGGAAATGCAATTGTCAGGAAGGGAGCACTTATCCATCAGTTAGGTCAGGAAGCAGAAGGCAAGAGAGCGTTGCACCTCGGCAAGCCGGTACATGAAATCCGCATAGGGAGTGTACCGGGTGAGTTATGACGCTTTTGTGTTGAGTCAGAGGTCCATGGCACGCCTATATAAATACCACTATTCATTTACCATATATATATGAACTGGGACTGGAGGCGAGACCAGATGTTGGTGGAAGACAGAGAACAACCCTTATGTTTGCTTGCTGTCAAACCGCGTCCCTGGGCCTACGTCACGATTAATACAATACAGTTTTGCCATGGATGTTATATGTTGTACTGTATTGATCCTACGATGGAAATTTGTCATTCTGTGGCCCAACTGTGCAGAGTCTGGAAGCAAGCACAGCACCCCAGCTGAGCATCCTGTCCTGGGGCAGTCAGGAGTTGAGTGCTTTGCCCAATGGAACACCTAATACTCAAGCAGCCTCGGAATTAAAAGCTGCAAGCTTCTGGTTGCTGGAACACAAATCCATTACAAAGAAAGAACATTCAGTCAGAAGCACACTTGATGGACATTATTATTATTATTGTTATTATTATTATTACTACTACTACTACTATTATTACACTACAAACGGTTTAGCGCCGGCTTGGCCTTCAGAAAAGGCCTAGTAATTCCCAGAGTTGGGCAAAGTACACAAATCATATATTTGAGTTAAAGATACCCAGGGTAAATTATTCCTCCAGTGTTAGAAGTAGTTCCCCCCTTTAGTCCTCCACTGGAGTAACAGTACTAAAGTATTTACCTTCAGATGTACTGAAGTGTGGAGAGTAACAGGAGCATGATTTATTACGGCTCTAATGTCCTATTATCATTTCTGGATCAGGACTCTTCATCAGCTCAGTGTAGGTGAAGAGACTCTAGTGTCTCTCAGTCCACCAGTCTTTAATAGAAGCTCATTCATTAGTCTGACACTGACGTCTATTCACATCATCATCAGCACAGAACACTGAGGGAGAACAGGTTCCATTAGCTAGAACCAAGCTCTGTCCAACAGGTCAAAACAAAGTGACTGATGTACGTTTGGTATGTTATGTTTATATGCGCACATAAGCCGAAAGGAAGGACTGTACACAACACACTACTTACAGAACACTAACACATTACACTTACTGAGTTACTGTACACCAACACACTACTCACAGCACACTAACGCATTACACTTACTGAGTTACTGTACACCAACACACTACTCACAGCACACTAACGCATTACACTTACTGAGTTGCTGTACACCAACACACTAATTACAGTACACTAACGCATTACACTTACTGAGTTACTGTACACCAACACACTACTTACAGTACACTAACGCATTACACTTACCAAGTTACTGTACACCAACACACTACTTACAGTACACTAACGCATTACACTTACCGAGTTACTGTACACCAACACACTACTTACAGTACACTAACGCATTACACTTACTGAGTTACTGTACACCCACACACTACTCACAGCACACTAACGCATTACACTTACTGAGTTGCTGTACACCAACACACTAATTACAGTACACTAACGCATTACACTTACTGAGTTACTGTACACCAACACACTACTTACAGTACACTAACGCATTACACTTACCGAGTTACTGTGCACCAACACACTACTTACAGTACACTAACACATTACACTTACTGAGTTACTGTACACCAACACGCTACTTACTTTACACTAACACATTACACTTACTGAGTTACTGTACACCAACACACAACTTACAGTACACTAACACATTACACTTCTAAGTGGCTGTTCAGAATAAGTCTCATTGCCGCGTACCATATATCAATTTGATCTTCTCACCAAGCCTACTTTTCTTGTTAAGCTGTGGCCTATATCCAACACACTATGCTCTAAAGCTGACCTGCATGTGCAAGAGAATATGTAGCATGTTCACCCCAAGGTACACAATGACTGCAGATGGACGCAGGCCCCCTCCGGGTTTCAGTTTAATCTTTGCCATCATCACAGGGAGTAATCATGAAGTTCCAATGATCATGGCCGTGGTTCGTCTTTGGTTTGCACCCTTGGTTTCTTCAGTGCTGCAGCTTAGTTCACGCCACGCTCGGTAATTTCTTTTAAAATCAGTTTGAAGAGGAGCGGTGGAGAGAACCTCAGTTTTTTGTGCAGGGACATCAGCCGGGACGAAGACTTGGTGGCATGGCAGTGTAACGCACTCAGTAATTGGGTGAAGGTTCCCGGGGAGGGAGATGCAACAAGGGGTTAAGCTGCTTCCCCCGACCTCCATAAAGAAATCCAGGCGAGAGGAGGGCAGAGGGCAGAGGGGCAGAGGAGCACCCACGCCTCGTGGTTGCAATCCCAGACAACACTGCAGCAGAATGTACAGGTTACCAAAAACCCCCGTTACCATTCCATGTGCCGTACTTATATAACCGTTAAGCTTTGTACTCCCTCTCTCGCTCACGACATACAGCGCGCTTGCGCTCAATGCCGGCACTTAAAGTGACCGTTAAAGCAGCATGATGACTGTTGAGCTGGACTGGAGTAAAAGTCATAGGAATTACGATCTGGCTGTTTAGACACATTAGTCACACCGGTCCATGGTGGATATGTATAAGATTTCAATGCCACATTGGGATAGAAAATGTCAGATTGAGTGTGTTTTTGCTGTTCCCACTGCCACACACATCATTGCATGACATATGACCGGATAAGATTTGGGCCACTTTTACCTGCTATGTGAACACATAGAACAGAAAAGGAAATTAAAATGGAAAAGCAAAAAGAAAAAAGGAGAAAGGGCAAGGGACTAGAGAAAGGGAAAGAGGAAGGAAATATGTAGAGGAATAGGAACAGGGAAAAGGAAAAGGAAATAGGGAAAAAGAACAAGAAATGGAATAGAGAAAGAGAAAGAGGAAAGAGAAAGGGAATATATAAAGGGAAAGGAACAGGGAAAGGGAATAGGGAAAAGGAAATAGGGAAAGAAAAAGTGAACGGGAATAGAGAAAGATAAAGAAAATAGGTAACGGAAAAGTAATATGGAAAGGGATTAGGGAAAGGGAATAGGAAAAACGAATAGTGAAAGAGAAGGGGTATAGAAATAGGGAAAGAGAATAGGGAAAAGGAAAGAGGAATAAGAAAAGGGAATAAGGAAAGAGATGGAGAGAGAGAAAGGAAATAGGGAAAGGGAAAAAATGAACCTGAAATAACAGAGATGCATGATACCACGAGTGCATGTTGTAGTCCAGTTGTCTCCAACCTCCCTTTCTGCAGAGCTATCTTCCTGCAGAGTCTAGTTCCAACAACAATTTGCCACACCTGTTCCAGCTAACTGTCCTCTTCCCAAGTTCCTGATTGGCGGGCTCAGATGTAAGTTGAGTAAGGGGCTGGCCAGGTTCAGACTAAATTCTGCAGGTAAGAAATTGGGAGAATCTTTTCCAGGAGGATGACAGGAGACCACTGCTGTAGTTTAACCAGATTTTATTCAGACGTTGGAAATGGAAAACAGCAGCAGCAGCTTGATGCCACCACAGTTTACCCACAGAATTTTTTGGAACAGCAGTCAGGGTAAATGTATGTTAACATCCGTTATGAGCTTAAAATGTCTTTTACAAGAATCACATGCCTTAGCTTAATCTAGTACAGCCAAAAAACACTCATGTGCACCAGTGTTAGCTTAGCGCTAACAGCCTATAAGCAATCCCATAGGGGTGCTAGCAAAAAGCAGAACTGTTGTACAGGACAGTCTATTAAAGTACTGCCATTATTACATCATGATAATAACTATAATAGCTACGCCGGTAATGGGACATTAGCCACTAGCCATACCACAAAACAGAAAATCTGGACATTCAATACCAGTCCAACTATCAATTATGATTGCCAGCTTTATAGACATATACCAGCATGTGCTTGTTTTGGATAGCCACTGGCAGTGGTGGTGAATATTGAACTGAGTGTAAGCAGTGTGTTTGTTTTCCCTGTAAAGTGATGCTCTTGGTGGCTGCCTTGTTTGCCTATATGGTAAAGGTAGCCTTGCAGCAGTCAGCAAGGAACAGGCATCCGGAGAGCCGTTAAGTCTTGCTTTGCCCTTTGCTGCTGGACGATAACAGCCTGAAGTGTTAGATGCGAGTACAATGGAAGAGTTGGGGTTAAGAGTGAGACAGGAAAGGACTGGAGATGGTGTTTTTAAAGACCTATGGGATCAGGCAAAACTGCTTTCAGTTCTGTGTTGTCTTGTAAAAACCTGATTTAGAACAGCATACAGGGAAACCGCATAATACCTATGTTGCCACAAGCAAGGGCCTCGACAAGCCACATAGCTGTGCACTGGCTCTTGACTCTTTGACTCGACACTTCATAAAACATAAGTCATCAAAAGCATCTAGCAGTGCTCCCTCCAGCAGCCAAGTCTGCTGTGTCTCTGAGGGGCCATGCTGGTTTTGCAGACCTTGACTCCACTTCACCCTTCGACTGAAAGTTCCGTGAGACCATACAAAGCTTATGCAGACCAGATTTGCGCCATCAGGGTCTCGGGGATCTCTGACCGATCATCTGCCTTAGTAACAGCCCCCTGATTCCTTATTCTGTGATGGCAGGATGATCCCGACTCTAATCGAGGTCTGCCCAGATGTCTGAGGCTCAATGTTCAACTAATCCTCTTTCCTTCTCTTTCTATTCCCAATTCCCTCCATCCTTGGACTCCCCGTAGTGAAAGCAGGCCCTGGCCACTGGGTGTCATGCTTGAAGGAGGTGGCAGCCTTGGCCCCGCCATGGCAGGGGATCCCAGCTCGGATTTAGCAGACTTTGCGGAGAGGATTAAGGCAGTGGTAACGTAGGGAGTCACACCTAGCCATCTGGGCTGCAGCCGATTGCGGGAGTCGATGGATTATCTCTACGGAGCCACGTCAATCAATAGAAGCAGTTTGGAGGTACTCAATTTCAATAGCGCCGGTCCACTTTCGCCTCCTCCCCCACTCTCGCTCATAAAACGCTGGCTAATGGGAACGAGAAAGCTGGGCATTAGGAAGCATTATGTGTTGTTAGAGTAAAAGGAATAACGTACTCTTGCTGTAGGTAGCTTTTCTATACACGTTAAAGGGATTACAGTCTCCATAAGCAGCTCAAACAGTCATCTGCGTCCAAGATGTATGTGGAAAATCTCACGGTTTAGCCTCCAAATGAAGTGAGGAAGCTGTTCTCTTTCTGAAGTTCCAGAAAATATGTTGTGTCTAGTGTGGCTCTGTTGTTGTCACTTACACACAACCTGGTATGGCATGGAGTAGCTCTTGAACTAGCATAGCACTGAGAGTGGCCACGCGTCCAGTTTTAGACCGGACAGCCAGTTTTTTCACCTCCCAGGACGGACGCCTGTTAGTCCTTAAAATTCTCAATCGCAAACAATATTTGGTGTGCCTTTGTCCAAAACAATGCACTGCATTTCCTTGGTTTAACAAGGTCATGTGACATCATGACTCGACTAGCATCATGACTATGCTAGTCAATTAATAAGCTCCCACCCAATTAGATGAGCGAAGCAATCATTTGTGTGTTAGGTCATGATTTGAAATCTGTTCTGTGCGAGCACTGCAGGACAACTCCTAAAAGTAGGGGGGGGCGATTGCTGCTCGTGTAAATGGCAGAATCTTATTGTATTAAGTTTTAGGGATTTATTAAAGTTTAAAAGTGGTGTCATTAAGAAATGTGTCACAGTTCACATCGGTGAGACGAGAGCAGAGTCAAGAACAGAGAAATGATAGCAGTAACCAGGCAAACGAATCCAAAAGGCAAAGCAAAGGAATAAATCGGAAGAAAGAAACGAGCCATAAACAGGACAGGCAAGTAACAGAAGACAAGTCAGTGTGCAGCAATAAACGATGGCAATGCTTTTCAAAGAGGTGAAGAAACTGGGGGTTTAAATACAGAGGTAAAGATCCAAAGCTGAGACCAATCAAAAGTCCAATAAGGAGCTTCTGCGAGTCAGTCTGTGATTGAGTGAAGGAGAGAGCATGTGACATGTGACTCCTGGGAAATGGAGTTCAGAGAGTCTGTGGAGGCGAGACAGTAGCGGGCCAAGGTGGTCTCGCACAGTCCAACCATATGTAGTCAGGCAAACTGAGAGGCTAATTTGCCCCTGTGTGTGAGTGTGAATGGGTTTGTCTGTGTGTCTGGCCTGCGATAGACTGGGGATCTGTCCAGGGTGTTTCCTGCCTGACGTCCAAAGAGTGCTGGGGTAGGCTTCAGCACTACTTACACCCCCGAAGGATAAGCAGCTTAGAAGATGAATGAATGAATGAATGATCCCGGTATAAGGGTCCTATAAAGAGGTGGGAACGTTGAAATCTGTGCCTGCTGTTCTTACAGTGGTTAGGATGAGCATGTGTTTATAGACAGGATTGGGAGACAAACCTACAGAAGAAACTTCTTATTTGATGATTGAAATAATAAATCAGTTTGACAACTGCTATGACAGTCTGACAGAGGCATGATTTTGACTGTTCTCTAATTGCTGTGACTGCAAAAAAAAAAAACAAAAAACACACATATATACACACACATATATATATACACACACATATATATATATATATATATATATATATATATATATATATATATATATATATGTGTGTGTATATATATATTCTCTTCAATGTTAGTCACGAGGCTGCCTCACAGGACAGATGCTGTGACTGCATATTCCCATGGCTAAACCTGTCACACAAGTGCCTTAAGAAGAAAATAGATGCATATCAGATGAATTGTGTGGATTAGGCTTGGAGCAGAAACGCCTTGTGTCAGGTAAAAACTGCTCTGTCAGTCATTTCTAATTTAAAGCGCTATAGGTGAGCAGTCTGAAACAGTGGAGGAAATGTAATTACTCCTGACAGAGATTGATGAACCAATGGTCTTAACAAATGACAGTAAAACAAACTGTGTCTGTCAGCCATTTCTTTGGTGGCATTTTCAGACACCTAATCTGTCAATTACAAAGTCCTCGTTTATCGTCAAACTCGTGCACATCAGCCATAACGCGCATTATTTTTAATAATAAGAAAAAGGTTTTATTGCATCACTGGAGCCTAGGACTGTAGAATGCTTATGCATCATACACCTGAGTAACCACCCTCTACAGATGCAGACTAGCACAAGCTGAAAAGTTGAGCCTGAGCTGCAGTAAAACTGTTGCGGCATGAGGTCGCTGGGAATTAGCTTCACATTTGTTCTCCAAAAGTAAAGGAAGCTCTGGCGCGTAAGCACATCGTGCTAGCTTTCAGAGAAAAGGCCGCTTCATCTAAAGCAAGTGGCCTCATAGGCTTTCACAGATGAAGAGGACAGATGAAAAGGTTGGCTAGCTGTCATTTGAAGTTTAAGGATTTTACTGCAGTATCCTTTACAGCTTAGTCCAGGGCATAAAAATCAACTGGTTTAATGTAACTACACCCATCATCAAAAGAATAGCTACACCCAGGCTAATATGATAATATTTATTGAGCTACACATACAGAAGTAGTGTCTCTCAGTATGGCATCAGGCCGCCATGTTTGCTAACGCAACATGACAGACATCTCAAGATGGAATTGTAGAGGTTCCTTTTGGTGTCCTGTGATAACCCATCCCATGCAGCTTGAATATTCTCACACAGTTCCTGCAGATGGTGCGGTAAGGGTGGATTGACACCAGGCCTTCGGGACGTGAGAAAATTGACAAACCTACCCATAAGTTTCATTCCAGTTGGATGATTGGATGATGGTGCAACTATTTGTGCAGCTATACTTTTGATAATGACTTTATATATTAAGATTTCATATCACAAAACTATTTATTTAATTAGTATATATGATCTTTATTGTTGTATCTCTATAAATGGCCTGTCCATGCTCCACCCACAAATACACTTTTGCTAGGTTGGACAAGCTTTTCAGAATGTTTAACCCTCTTCACTACAAACTTAGATTGTCACACTTATGAATTTAGAATCCTGTATTCATTTAGAACATATAAATGATTTTATAATTTGGTTGAATACATTGCTGCCGAAATAAAAGGTATCATAAATCAACTGGGATTTTTCTGTATTACTCTGCATATCCACCAATATGAGTCATAACCAGGTGACTCAGTAAACCCTGAGCATCCACTGATCTTGTGGGCCTGCAGCTTTGCTGCTAGTGTGCCAACAGGTAACAGCTAACAGCTGTTTCAGAGTTTGTGGGATTTTCAGGTCAGCTGTAGTTTAAATATAGGTATTTTAGGCGGTAACCTGCATGTAAGTCATGGTTCTTACTTTGTATGTCTCAGTTTTTAATGAATGCTTTTTAATGGCTTCATATTTTCTGGTATTATTGAAACGTTAGCCTGATACTTGGTTAGCTTTCTACTTCCTGCTCTGCCTACTAATAAGGGTAGAAACCGGACCGGTTAGGGGTGATGTTCAACTGACAGTTCAGCAGTTTCAATTTACCATATTCCATATTAACCCTACTGTAAATGTAATAAATAATACTTTTAGAAAACATAATAAATAAGCATTAATTTTGATTTTGCTAAAATAGTAAGAAAGGCACTTCTGTTTCCCTAACTGGATATTCCAGGTATGGTCTTGAAACATGGTGGTCAGCTGAAAAGCCAGGTGGACACAGTGCTCCTTCTGTGATAACTAGCGGTAGGATGATAAAACAGAGTGATATTCACCATTTTTAACCACAATAAAAAACTCTGCTGGAAGTTGCTTGCTTGCTTAAACCTCCTACGAAGGTGAAAGTCCAGTCCCAGGGTGTTAAAGAGGAGGCTCATTCTAAACAAAGATGGCTGATTTTTAATTGGATTGAATAGTCCAACTCTGCAGACCTTGCTGAAGGAACGCATTTATGGGTGGAGCATAGATAGGTCAATTATCCAGCCCTCTCTTCCTCATGTCCTATATTATTGTAAATATAACCCCTTTGGTCCGGGCACGGCCCATTTTACCCAGCATGGGCCCATTAATCCTGCCTAACCTCAGAGGCTCCGCGGCCGCATTATGAGGCCCTTGAGGCAGGCCCATGGTCCCTCGTTAGCCCCCTGCTCAGGCTACACCGCCATCCTTCCAAAGACAAATGAACTTCGTTATGTCGCTGCTTTAGACTGGTCGGCTTTACGGCGAACCGAACTGAAAAGGACAAGGTGGAGGGAGACTGATAAGTGGGGCACACCGCGTGACATTGAGATAGAAAACGAGAAAAGGAGGGAGGAAGAATCCAAGATCTGCGTAGTACACATATGTTCGGCATTAATTACACTCATAGAACATCCTCATGTTAATGGTGTTGCAGCGCAGCAGTCTCTCGAGACTTGTGCAATGAAACATCAGCATTTCAAAGAAGATGTGTTTTTTTTCCTCTCCTTTTTTTTCTGGATTCACGAAAACTTTGCTTTTAAGAGTGAGTCACAACAAGGCCTTTGTAGTGCTTTGCGGTAATTTAAAGCCACATTTGTTCCATGAGCCACAAAAATAGAGGTAAAAATAACCACTGGCGCTCAGATTATTCCATTGTTTTCTTTGGGTTTCCGTTACAACGCGCGTAGAAACAGGGGCGCCGGAGCCGTTTAATTCCTCGCCCACAATTAATGTCTGCAAAAAGCTGCTAAGAGTTTCATTTGGTCTTATTCCCAAAGCGTAAGATGCATACCTCACTTAAGGCGTCTGACACACCGCTCTGTCAAATTTCACCACCTATCATGGCTAAAGCAAATTGTCTATTCCAGTGAGGTTTAAAGCCTAGCGTTGCGCAATTGCTCAAATTTGCCAAGCTGTTCTTCGCTTTTCTCATCCCTCCGAGTGCTATTTTGGAGAAAGAGAAAAATTGAAATGACTAAGATGATGGATCGATGCGTTCAGATGTTTGTCATATTAAATTGAATTGTTCTGATAGCTGGCAGATTTGCTCTTTGTCAGCGAGTGAGTCACTCCTATTGTCGGAACTTTCTTTTCATGGTGTTTTCTAAATGGGAACGCTACGTCTAGCGCTGAACAGAAAAATAAAACCCAGGCAAAACAAGATAACTGTTGTAGACACCTCCATATTCCAGGCGTCTTTGTTGAAATCTGTGGGCCAATAAGCAAGCCTGAGAAACGCGCGTTCGGCATAGTGTTCAGCGTCTTTTGAACCACTGCCGTTATGCATCGGATCCCCTCATTGACATGGGGGGAACCTCTAACCCATATATATATGAATAACGTTTATGCTTTCTGGGTGAGCGAGTGCAGTGGCCTCGCTGGCTCTGTTCCACGCGGTGTTAGCGTGAGCGCTAATACGGCTGTGTCCGCAGCCTAATGAGGGGACGAGAGAGCATGGTGTGGGCATATTAAGCGCAATCAAGGCGTTTCGCTGACGTCGCACTGAGGGGAGGTAATTAACATTGCTGCCCTCAAACTGGCCCCCAGGAGAGATCTCTAGAGCAAAAAGCAGGAGCACAACCACCTACATCAATGAACAAATTCAAATGCTTGCTCATACACATACGCATTCATTAGTCTTCATCAGGCGTAGTCTACATGCTAGCTAAGTACAGAATGTTGTGGCATTAGCGGATTATTTAACACCACCCTCTTCACAAATTCTAGGAATTCAGCTTCTTATGTTTGGAAAAAACATTATTCCATGGCTCATGTGGGAAGGCAGGATGAAGCCACACAAATGTTGGCATAATGACAGCATTATGAACGAGTATGATGACAAACACAGGAGAGCTTTTGTGCTGTAGATGCAACAGACCTAATCGCTTTACCTGACTGATCCAACAGTCACAATTGCGATTGGTCAGTGAGCTGTGATGCGCTTCATGAGTCATCCTGTTGGTGCCAGCACTATTAGCAGACGGCTACATGAGGCAGACTATGGGAGTGCAGACTCTTACAATGACTGGCCTTAACACCATGTCAACGCTGCCGAAGACCGCAATAGTGAAGTGCCAGTCAGACAGTCAAGGAGTGACTCGGAATGGCAGTGACGAGTCCTGTTTTTTTCTTGGTGGAGACGACCAACGAATCCGTGTGTGGAGGCACCGTGGTCAGTACCAAGATGAAGAGTTTGTTGTCACCTATCACACTTCTCCATCTCCACCCCTACCACACCATCTGCAGGAACTGTGTGAGAATGTTTAAGCTGCATGGGATGGATTAGCACAGGACACCATTAGGAAGCTCTACAACTCCATGCCAAGATGCCTGGCATGTGGCACTGCTAAACATAGTGGCCCGACGACATACTGCGAGACACTACTTCTGTGGGTGTAGCTCAATTAATATTACCCATATCAGTCTAAATTTATCATTAGTTATTGTTCCTGGTGACCGTCTTCCTTCTCTCTGTACTGCTTTATTTTTTGATGTGGAATACTCGGGCTGCTTACCAACAAGATGTTTGGCATCAATGGGTCATGAATCCAGGTACAGGTTTTACAGCTGTTGACCACTGATGGTGAAGGTTGGAATAAGATGAACCACTGCAGAATGTTGATGCTGGCAACAAACCCTTAACTCTAACCTTAAACTCAAGCCTAACTCTAAACCAGGCCCTAAACATAACTGCTAATCCTAATGCTAATCTTAACCTCAACACAACCTAGCCCCATCCCTCACCTTGGTCCTAATCCTAAACTAACTTTAATCACAACCCAAAACCTAATCCTTCTATCATCCTGGCCCTAACCCCAACCCTAACCTTAATCTCAACCTAAAACCTAATCCTTCTATCATCCTGGCACTAATCCCAACCTAAAACCTAATGATAACTATGATCCTGGGCCTAACCATAACCTTAATCTCAACCTAAAACCAAACCCTAACCATCACCCTGGCCCTAATCTCAACCCTAATCTTAATCTCAACCTAAAACGTAACCCTAACTATCGACCTGGCCCTATTTCCAACCCTAACCTTAATCTCAACCTAAAACCTAATCCTAACTATCACCCTGGCCCTAATCCCAACCCTAACCTTAATCTCAACCTAAAACCTAATCTTAACTATCATTCTGGCCCTAACCCTAACATTAATCTCAACCTAAAACCTAATGCAAACTATCATCTTGACCCTAAATCCAACCCTAACCTTAATCGCAACCTAAAACCTAATCCTAACTATCACCCTGGCCCTAATCCCAACCCTAACCTTAATCTCAACCTAAAACCTAATCCTAACCATCACCCTGGCCCTATTCCCAACCCTAACCTTAATCTCAACCTAAAACCTAATCCTAACCATCACCCTGGCCCTAATCCCAACACTAACCTTAATCTCAACCTAAAACCTAATCCTAACTATCACCCTGGCCCTAATCCCAACCCTAAACTTAATTTCTAAAACCTAATCTTAACTATCATTCTGGCCCTAACCCTAACATTAATCTCAACCTAAAACCTAATGCAAACCATCATCTTGACCCTAAATCCAACCCTAACCTTAATCTCAACCTAAAACCTAATCTTAACTATCATCATGGCCCTAATCCCATTGGCCCCTCCATATAAAATGTAAAACAACTGAATTCAGCAGATTATGAACACATCTATTGAATGTCTTCAGATTCAGCTTAACGGCTATGTCACTGCTATGTTGTTGAAGTGTTGCTGAAAGTCTGCTGAGCGGTCTAAAAGGCACCACTTCAAATAAAGTACCACCCATATTTGAAAGAGTTCTCCATTATATTTTTTCATGTGTAAAATGTTGAACTGTGTTGATAAACTACATTCCACTGAGCACCATTGTGCAGTTCTACTGGATTATGTCTCATTAATCTACCCAGACCACAGGGAAATAAAGCAGTGTGTTGGCTGATATAGCTTCTCAGTTTTGTCTGAGTGAGCTTTGGCGTGTTGCATTGTGCTGTTTGTCATTCTAACCTGCCGTTTCCATTGTCCGCACTGACCTCTGGGCGTTAGCTAGCCAACAGGCTAACTCAATCACAATCGTTCCTCTGTGTTAACTACTCGTGCAGCAGTTAGTTATGTTCTGTGCCTGACAGGCCATTCATACCCCGATACCCAACATGAAAACAAAGCTGGCATGTTCTTGACTAGCATGTTTCAACTCCACAGCTCTCACGAATTTTCCTGAGATTTATAGCTTTGGTTCCTCCCCTTCTCTCTTTTCCCACTCGTTCGCTCCAGCTCATCAGCCCTTCCGCTATTCCAGATGTACTTTATTCCAGAACCTGTGGAAAGCCAAACTGGGTAATTCGCCTCATCACAATACCATCCTGCTGTGATATTGGATTGCGGCCTTCCATGAGCTTGGCCACAGATCTCAATTACCCTAAATCATGCTCAGCTTTCCCCAGCAATCAGAGTGTATGCTGGGTCCTGTTCCACACCCAGATCACATGTCCTGCTAGCAGGCTCTGGCTCCTTCACCACTGCTGTTGCACATCAGTCTGAGAACCATAAGCAGCAAAGCAGACACTGCAAGCGGGATGAGGAGGAAGAAGGAAGCGCTTGCAGATGAATGTTACCTGATGCCTGTGCAGGGAGTTAGTTCATGCAGGATATTGTAAAGTAGTACCTGAATTTAATTTTCTCTACAGTATACCAGTAATTTAACACCGTTATCAGCAAATGGCTATATTAGCGCCGTAGACCTTGTGCCCCCTGGTCGGTATGATTCTGTACAGTGCACAGGTTTCCATTGTTATAGCTTAAATTATGCACAACTGTGAATATTCAGCAGGGAACACATCAATAAATCTTCCACTCATAGTTCACAAAAAACAAGAAATAAGTTTGACATTGTAAGTTTCAGGCTTGACTGTGCATGTGACATAAGCTAGGATGGGCCTTACCACTGCAGGGCTCTAGAGTGCCACCTAATTTCTCAATTGTGCGACAAAAAAAAAAATCTGAGGTTGCACCAGTGTGACCAGCCGTTCGATGGGGAAAAAAAGAAAAAGTCTTTGCGACTCTGACAGTCTCCCTGTGGTTAAAAACCCATTTCGTGGTCTAAACCAATCAAAGATAGCGAAGGGCGGGACTTTTGGATGTGTTCTGTTTTTAGACCTGATGTTTCAGAACTAGGAGTGACCATTATGAAATAAACTAATAAAAAATGTTCGTTTTAACAGAAGGAACAGGAGACAAATTCTGATTAAAGGATTAACAGCTGTTGTTTCCTGATCACTGTGTTGTGGTTTTGTGTATTTCTCAGCTTGTCTCAGAATAGCTTATTGAAACAACATGACATTATAGCTACATGTTGGGGTATAGTAATCAAAACCTAGTAGTCCAAGAAGAATTTAAAATATTTTATTTCCAATTTACTGAAGGAGCCCCAACATGGCTCTTTAAATAGATACATTATACACCTCCCACGACTAGAACAAGGAAAAAAAGAATGGGTAGAAGGGATGGGGATGCAGGAAGGATCACTCAGGGTCTGTTAAAGAAAAGAATTGCTGTTTATGCCACCAGTATATAATGCAATGCAAATAAAGCGGAGAAACGGATCACTTCGCTATCGCATGGTGTTTTCATCAGATTAGCCCACTGCGCCAATGAGACACAGCGATGTATCTAAGTAACTGCAGTATCAGAGCCTACAAAAGCATCAGTGTGGCTAAAAGCTCTTCCATTTGTTCCTTCTAAAAGAAGCTTTACATATTATTACCATGTTCATAATGATAATGATGCACATTAATACTTTTATATTTATTATTATATTTATTAGCATTTGATTGTTGATTCTATTAATATTATTGTTGGATTTTTATAATATGAATAAACATGGGTTGCCAAAATAGTGTGTTTATTAGATTCAAGATTTACTACATTCCAATTTTTTTTATATATATATATATATATATATATATATATATATATATATATATATATATATATATATATATATATATATATCTTAAGAAAAAAGTGCATATTATCAATGAGAGCTAACACATCTAGCAACCTTGAGAAAATAATACAATTTACAGAGTATTCAAAAGGAGAAAAAAAGTGCAATATCTCTCACTCTTATACAGTCACCAGCAAAGCTCTTAGCACATTCTCTCATTTTTTTCAACATATATCTCACAAGCTTTACTACACAAAACAATGCTTAGTTACTTTAAATTACAGCTGTTCACAAACCTCATATTACCTTTAGCAGTTACATATTAAATAAACATCTTGGACTAACGAACTCAACCACCACAACTGCCCCTCCATTGAAAACAGACATGCTCAACCCGCTCCACTAGGCTGCTCGGTCGGCCAAATTTACTTACTTCTACAAAAGTTACACAACTTGACCTACAGTAGAAAAATAAGTACAAAACCTGTAAAACTATTGCATAATCCGCTCACATTAAACGAACAAACAGCGTCTCAGAGCTAATGCAAACTCCCGCCGGAGCGCCATGCTAATGTGCTAAGCCAGCTACATTTAGCTAAGAAACATCGGATAAACTGGGTAAATATGCCTTGAAAACGAACACAAACGATATTTTACTTTCAAGAATGTCTCTATGAACATTTCACAGTTTGTTTGCTCACTTTGTCGTACCTGAGAGAGGGAAGGATAAAGAATAATTGCAGACGCAACCACAACGCTGTGTATTGCTTACAGCTGCGTTACGTTATGAGTAATGCAAGTCCAGCGCGCTATACCGGTCCCCTCGCTCAGTCCGAACCAATCGCACATCGATCACATAGGCATAACCAATAGAAAACCCAGTAATAGATTACGTATAGAAAGAACTCTTTAACAACAATATTAAAGTGGAAAAGAACATTTTTGTTTCTTTTTTTTAGTTCCTTTTTTTCACGTGTCACACAATGGTGTTATACCAGACTGTCATGGAGTGACTCAGGGTGGCAGTAGGTCATCTGCAGTGGCGAGTCACGCTGTTGTCTTGATGGAGACGACCAACGCACCAAGCACCAAGATGAACGGTTTGTTGTCACGTATCACTCCACTTCAACCCCTGGTGTCACTCCACCTCAACCCCTACCACACCATCTGCAGAAACTGTGTGAGAATATTCAAGATGCATGGGATAGATTATCACAGGACACCATTAGGAAGTTCTACATCTCCATCTCCAACATGGCTGGGATAAGCCAAACTGAGAGACACTACTTCTGCATGTTTAGCTCAATAAATATTATGCTTATCATCAATTTATCATCATTTATTGTTCCTGGTAACCTTTATCCTCCTTCCCAGTAGCACTGCAATCCCAGACCTCCCTCTGGGTGCAGCTATTCTTTTGATGATGAGTGTATTATAACAGTACTATGTAGCACTTATGTATGTAAGTAACTGTCTATGAGTAATAAGACAACACAACTCAGAACGTGTTATACTGGAAATGTCAACTAGAACTAAGCCCCTCCCTCCTTCCTTCAGGTGCACGGCACTACACTGTCGCCAGCTAAATTCCATCAACATTATTTTGCTGTTCATTTGGTTTATGAAATTGCTTGGGATTAATAAGAGAAAATACTCGTTGAGTCAATTTGCTGTGACAAGTGGTATTTCTTTTTCTTACATTCTCTTTTTTATTTTAATTTCCTTTCAAGAATGGAAAAATGCCTAATCATTTCATTCTCTTTCAAGGGCTGAGAGGAAATTAAGGACGCGAGGAGGAGGTAGGAGGTAAATAAAACCATGTGCGTGTGGGGACGAAAGAGAGAGGAGCCTCAGAAATCATCCCTAAGCCGTGATAATTACAGAGCAAAGTAAGGATTATGATGATGATGAGAGAGAGAAGGTGTGGAACGCTGACCGAAGACTAAGGAAACCAATGTGTCTAATGTAGCAGTGAAGACTGACTGTAGCACTTAGAACTGCACTTGAGTGCACTTGATAGAACTGTAATTTAGGGGACTGGATTATGTTTATGCATGGTGCTGACTTCTTTTACAGTGGAACAATATTTAAATACATAAATATTCAATAAAGACGGACGTGCAGGGAAACACAGTGCCTGTGTACAATACAATGCCTTATTATGTCCACATGTCCACTCACTGGCCCCTTTATGAGGCCACAGCTTGGAGGTATAGTCCCTCCAATGAGTCCTGGGACAACCTCTGGGTCTCATCCCATCTTATCGTGCCTGGTAAACCAACAGTAGGTGCCCAGAGGGCATCTGAATCAAATGGATGAGGCGCCTCGCCTCAACTGGCCCTCTTTAATGTGGAGGAGTAGCGACTCTACTTTGAACTCCTCCTGAATGACTGAGCTCCTCACCCTATCAGGTGTGGCCTGTAAAGAAAGCCCATTCTGCTGCTTGTATCCACAACCTCCTTCTTCCGGTCATTAACCAAATCTCATAGGTAACGGTGGGGATGTAGAACGAACGGTAAACAGAGAGCATTGCTTTGCAACTCAACTCCCTCTTCACCACTACAGTCTGGTAGAACGACTCCATTACTGCTGCCACCTGTCCCAGCCTGCAGCTGAGCTCACAATCCCAATTCCCATCCCTCGTGAACAAAACCCCAAGACCCCCAAATGAAATCAGGTCAACTTGGCAGTATGAGATAACATTCTGTATAGCAGACGTGGCTATAACTCACGTTCTAGTACCAGGAAATGCAGTGAATGTGGCTGCCTCCTTATATGCCGAGGTTACGCTCTTTTTCTCTATCTAGTCATTTCCAATTCCCACCTGCAGGCTATGACTCCCCTCAGTCGCACTGTGCCCCCCAGCCTGGAGGTGGGGTGAGGGTTTCTTCCTCTCAAACTTCTGACCGCAGAGAGCTAAAGCATCACTGGCATTCAAACTCACAATCTCTTGTGGTCTGATGAGCAGGCAGTTAGACAGTCACACCACAGGCATCTGTTCTTCCGTGAAGCACAAGCAGTGCTCCCTATCTGAGCATGGAGAGCTGCTTCAGCACAGGTCACACTGCTCCGAGTTAATTCACCTTCTTTCAGTCTTTCTCAGACACTGGTTTAAGAGACTCTGTGGCTCCCTGAGTCGCACAACTGAGTAACATGAGATGAAACTAATTAAATAAGAATAATAATAATAATAATAATAATGATAATAATGTTAAAATATATAGATATATAATATAATATATAATAAAAATAATAAGGAAATGGGTTAAAAATTCCTCCAAGCTGATGTGCAGGACTAATTAACACTTACCAGAAACAGAAAGAAGGTTACGCCAGATCCTGAATGCTCGAATACTTTTACCACTCACAAATATGAAATACCGGATCATTTTCCTCAATAAGTAAATGACTGAGTTAGATTAATTGGGTTCTCAGTATCAACTTTTGGGACTTTGTGAAAATCTGATAACATTCTAAAGCACTTACAAACCTTCCAGCATCAGCAAATTACTGATTAAACATCACTCATTAAAAGTGACATAAGCTTTATATTGTTTCCAGTATGTATATATGGTCAGAGCTGATGCTTGGGCAAGCCCGGCAACTGGCCAGTGGGGAGTCCTTATGTATGGGGAGCCATTATAGTGCACAATTATTAAGGCGCTGCTTGCCCTATACACACACACACACACACATATATATTACGTATATATACGGCTAAAAAAAAATCATGCAGAATATCTTTCCTCATATGGGCTGGGTAATGTGTTGGGAATGAAAGGATGCCACATCGTTTGATGGAAATGAAAATGATCACCCTACAGAGGGTTGAATTCAAAGACACCCTGAAAATCAAAGTAAAGAAATGATGCGGCAGGCTCATCCATTTAACCCAAACTCCATTGCAGCAACTCAAAATGGTACTAGGGTAGTAGTTTGTATGGCCTCCACATGAGACGACGGATGGTGTCCTGGGGGATCTGAACCAGGGCATCACTGAGCTCCTGGACAGTCTGAAGTGCAACCTGGTGGCGTCGGATGGACCGAAACATAATGTCCCAGAGGTGTTCTATTGGGTTTAGGTCAGGCGAGCCGGTGGGCCAGTCAATGGTATCAATTTCTTCATTCTCCAAGACCTGCCTGCATACTCTCGCCACATGAGGCTGGGCATTGTTGTGCACCAGGAGGAACCCAGGACCCACTGCACCAGTGTAGGGTCTGACAACGGGTCCAAGGATTGCATCCTGATACCTAATAGCAGTCAGGGTGCCGTTGTCTAGCCTGTAGAGGTCTGTGCGTCCTTCCAGGGATATGCCTCCCCAGACCATCACTGACCCACCACCAAATCAGTCATGCTGAATGATGTTGCAGGCGGCATAACATTCTCCACGGCGTCTCCAGAGCCTGTCACGTGTGCTCAGGTAAAACCTGCTCTCATCTGTGAAAAGCTAAAGGCGCCTGTGGCGGATCTGCCAATTCTGGTGTTCAGTGGCAAATGCCAATCGAGCTCTACAGTGCTGGCCAGTGAGCACAGGGCCCACTACAGGATGTCGGGCCCTCAGGACGCCCTCATGAGGCCTGTTTCTGATTGTTTGGTCAGACACATTCACAGCAGTAGGGCTCTGGCAGTGCTCATCTTGTTCCTCCTTGCACAAAGGAGCAGATACCGGTCCTGCTGAGGGGTTAAGGTCCTTCTACAGCCTTGTCCAACTCTCCTAGAGTAACTGCCTGTCTCCTGGAATCTCCACCATACTCTTAAGACTGTGCTGGGAGACACAGCAAACCTTGTGGCAATGGCACATATTGATGTGCCATCCTTCAGTAGTTGGACTACCTGTGCAACCTCTGTAGAGTCCAGGTACAGCATCATGGTACTAGTAGTGACGCTGACCCAAGTCAACTGCAGAACTAGTGAAAAATCAGTGGGAAAAGATGAGGGGGGACAAAATGTCAATGACCTCGTCCTTTTAAACCATTCCTGTTTTGGGGGGTATCTCATTGTTGCTCCTCTACTGTACCTGTTGTTAATTTCATTAACACCAAAGCAGCTGAAACTGATTAACAGCCCTCCCTACTACTAACTGACCAGATCAATATCCCTGAAGTTAAACTGAGTTGATGCTATACTCTGATTAAAAAGTGTTCCCTTTATTTTTTTGAGTAGTGTGTATTCATACATATTCATGTCTTTATTCCAGAACAGCAGATATTGGTAAAATCCATATAGCCCTCTTGTTATAATAAACCAGAAACTACACACAACAGTTTATTTTGTGTTGTAGAGCACATTAATGCCCCAGATAAGGCAGTGTCATTTAGACTAATTAAGAATTGAAAATCTTAGGACTTGACCTATCAGTGCACATTACACGGTCCAGCACTGACGAGACCAATCGTGCATATACACCCCCAAAGAAAAACTCAAACTGTTCTCTCAATTTTTACTAAAAACAAACACATCACTATCACACATTTTGCATCTTACACGTGGAGGCATCTGAACCAATGCTTGACACCTAAATTAAGCAGTCACATGAAAATGTATGTGCAAAGTGGCTGTCATGGTGTTACGGTTTTCACGCTTGGGAGTACATCTTCACCTCTTCTCTTCCGGCACCCAGGCATGATAGCTCAGGTTCCTCTGTCGCAAACTAAGTTTTTTTTTTTTGAAGTTGTGATATACCTAAAGATCAGCCGGAGAGACTTTCCCAAACGAGTTCAGAAATCACAACTGCATGTTGGTCAGGCATTATTTATGACAAGCAGGTGTCACCTTTCTTTTGTAAACTGGTTATGAACAGTTTCCACTGTACCTTGGCTACTGTAACACTAGAACAGATATTATACACACCAATAAGAGTTACCAAGAGTTATAACGTCACATATGAGCTACATTATCACTTCTCTCTATATTTAGTAAGCATATATATCTACTGGAACAAAATACACTCATCGCCAAACAGCTAGTTGTACCCAGAAGGAAGTGTAGGATTGCAGTGCTATTGATAAGGAAGATGATGGTTACCAGAAACAATAAACAATGATAAAGCTACGGACAATATTTATTGAGCTACACATACAGAAGTAGTGTCTCTCATGCAACACGCAAAACGTCTTGGCATGTAGAGGTTCCTAATGGCGTCCTGTGATAATCCATCCCATGCAGCTTGAATATTCTCACACAGTTCCTGCAGATGGTGTGGTCTCCACCAACACCAAAGGGGGACTCATTACTGAAGATGACACACTGCCATTCTGAGTCACCCCATGACAGTCTGGTGCGACATCATTGGAGTCTTTGGTGATGATGACATGGTTGAAAAGGACTGAAAGGGGAATGAGTGAATTCTAGGGTGCTGTTTCTTAATTTCCGGTGGCAACCTCCACAGAATGTCCAGTCAGAACACAGAACAAGGTAGTTCTCAGAGGAAGGTTTATTAACTTCACACCCACAACATAGAGATAGCTAGAACATATGTGGCTAGCAGTTTGTCCATTAACGCCATTAACAAATATGCATGAATGTGCCAGGATGTAGAGAGAGCAATGGTGATGTGAGGTTCTATACAGAATAAAGAGAAGTAAAGACAACTGGCTAGTGTCCTTCAATGAACTAACACTGGTAAATCTCCAAAGCACAAAGTTAGCTTAGCTGTTGCTTATCAAACATATGAATGACTTCTCTGAGATAGCTAATCTTCAGTTTAACAGAAGTGCTCACAAACTACTGTATATGCCAAACTTAACACTTAACAAGCATAGGCTAAAGAAACAATGAAGGAAGATTAATGTTAGCATGCAAATAATAGCTAGCATGAATCAATGTATATAAGCAGACATTTGAGCAGTTGTCTAAGAACTAACATAAACTGCTTCTGTTTATAGAACTCACCTTTAGATGCACGCACACCAATAAACTAACAAAATATAACAGGTAGGAGACACCTGTTGCTCCATCTGGCTTTGCTGCTGCTGCAGTGATAACTAAGGAAGAAGGGGTCCACAAGGGGGCACCACTGGGTTTTGGTGGCCAATTATCTGCCTGATTAAAAGACCAAACAAACACCAAATTGGCTATGGAGAAAAGATGGGCTTTTGTACAATGGTGTTAAGGGCAGACGTCATAATGGTCTGCGTTCATGTAGTCATGCATCATACAACCTCCTGCCGGTGGTGCCGGCACTAACCGGTCGACTCCTAAAGGGTGCCACTGCTCGCTGAATGTCCACAGCCGTTGGGTCAGTCAGGGACAGTAAACAGGCCCGTCCTTGCTTACGTCACATGCACAACTGAGCATGAAAAGCTACCTTTCTGTTGTAACTGTTTGTGCAACTATTGTTTGACAATGAGTACAAAATACACAGTCATATCAGAATATTATGACCACTTACCTGATTGAAAGCAACCACCCTCGGCTCGGATGACACTAGCAAGACGTCATGACGTGGACTGCATTATGATGTGGACATCAGTGCTCTGCTGCAGTCGGAGGAGTATCCGAATGCCTATTCCAACTGCAGCAGAGCGCTGAGGTCTCTCTGATTGTATGGTTGCAGGTCAGCACGGTGATCCTGGCAATCCAAGTGTTCCCAGATCTGCTTCAGTGTAAGAATGAGATCAGGTGAGTTAGCAGGCCAGGGAAGGACACCAGAGTCACTGTCATGCTCCCAAAACCACTTATGCACCTCCCTTGCACGGTGAGGTGGGGTGTTATTCTGGTAATAGATACCATTACCATCAGGGAATAAGGTGAGACTAGGTGAGCATTGGTAGGACTCGTGCAGTGGTACTAGTGGTCCAAGATAATTTTTTTTTACAAATATGAATGGACACTACAACAGCGACAAGAACTGTCATTCACTAACGTGTACAATCAAGTTCTGATTTCAGAAATGACTAATTGGGTAGAACTAAAGTTACTGTCTCTACTACTCTACAAAGCCTAAATACTAGGCTAGTCTGGAATTCAATAATGTTACGTTTGAAACAACCCATTTGCCAAAAGTAATCTACCAAGGCTTGAAAGCCCTATCTGTATATCGTTTGATGTTCCTCAAGGTGGCTGGAGATGTGGTTAGTATGGCCTCAGATATATCAATAATTAATTTTTAAGAAATTCCCAGTATTCCAGGTTTTTATATCAACCAGCGAATTGATCAAAGCATCAGTCTGTCTGAGGGTTTAGTGTATGTATAGATTTGCATATCGTTTGCATATCAATGGAACAGGGGACTGCTGCCTAAGGATTTTGCCAAGTGGAAGTATATATAATAAAAAGGGCCAAGAACCGAGCCCTGGGGAACACCACGAGCAAGACAAGATAGGCCAGACATAAACCAGCCAATAGTGACAAATTACTATCTGGCAGTAAGACCTGACCCAAACCATGTAAGTACAGTAGCAGTAAAGCCAGTCCATTTCTTAAGCCTGCAGAGCAGAATATCATAACACATTATGTCAATCACAGCAGCCACAAGAACAAATATATATTTAACAAGCCAGAGTCAGCTGCCATCAATAAATCATTTGCAACTCTAACCAGTGCATTTTCAATGCTGTGGAAGTTATATCATCTTTTAGCTTCACGGCTAACCCACGTTCAAGCAGATTGCTAAGAACAGGACTGTCTGAAATGAGTTCAGCCAAAATCTTAGGGGTGAAGTCCAGGGCAGATCTAAGAAAGACATTGATAACTGGCAAAGGGCAAAAGGTGGGGCTACATGCTGTTACTGGTTTGGCAGGCATACGATCAGGAGGCAGGTAGTAGATCGAGATTCCTTGAGTGGTCAAGAGGGAAATAAGTGGGGTAATGTAGAGAAATACTAAAGAACAAGAGATGGGGTTGAGAAATAAGGAAGCCCCCACCTCCCAGGCTGAGGACACTATGAAATCTGAGTCTCGGCCTTGTAGCCATGCTTGTAACAACCTGTAACAGACTGTTACGACAACTGCCCTTAACACCACATCAGCTTCACCAGAGACTACACTAGTGTCATGCCGGACTGCCATTCGTTGACTCAGAATGGCAGCGGGTCATCTTCAGTGACGAGTCCCGCTTTTGTCTTGGTGGAGGCGACCAACTAATCAGTGTGTGGAGGCACCGTGGTCAGCACCAAGATGTATGTGTGTTGTCACACGTCACATTTCCAGAAGGCCTGGTGTCACTCCACCTCTGCCCGTACCGTGCAAAATCTGCAGGAGCTGTGTGAGAATACTCAAGCTGCATGGGATAGATTATCACAGGACACCGTTAGGAACCTCTACAGCTTCATGCTGAGAAATCTGGCATGTTCACTGAAAGGCAAAACAGTCGCCTCAGCTCAGAAGGTACGTGTAGGTTTACTGGTAGATCTGGGTGGTACATGGAGTGGGGTGACCTCTGGTTTCTACAGAAGGGGCCATTTCACATCAGTTTTATAAAGCCTGGAAAATCATTAGAATCCCCCTTTCAATTCGACCCGTCTTTAATGTTTCACAGTGCAAAAAAAAAATGGTTTCTAATACAGTGGCTGGTGAAAGTATTACAGTCCTGACTGTTTGAATATGTGATTAACTTCAACAGAGAGACCAGGCCTTCCACACTTTCCCCCACTGCACTGCTTGTTCAGACACATGCTCTCTCTCTCTCTCTCTCTCTCTCTCTCTCTCTCTCTCCCACACATACAAGGAAGGAAACGCTTTCCTTGGCCCTATTTAAAGTGAAGCAAATTTCGAACGACATCTTTTTCAGCTTCCTTCACAGCTCTCGGCCTGCCCGAAAGCACGCTGTCATTGCTTCTGACTTGCTGCCGGAGACTCGCCCACGTGCAGACCAGCACTTAACCATGACTGCCTTTCCATTTCACCATTTCAATGCTACAGTAGCTGTTTGTTTTAATATGCCTGTGTGTCCATGCTCGGATGTGCGTGTGTGTGTGTGTGTGTGTGTGTGCGAGGGATGTTTATATGTCCCTGGCTCGTCAGCGCAGTTGCAGGATTGGAGAGTGATAATGAGGTGTTGCTAAAGCAGAGGTAAAGCAGACCCTTCCACTCACACTTCCAGGTGAAGCCTATCCCAACGGATGCGCTCGGAAACTCAGCTGGAAACGTGCTGTTTCTGCAAGTACCAAGAAATTCCGCTCCTGCCATTTCAAGGTTGGTGTGGTCCAGTTCTTGACGGGTGTTTTGGGAAGTGTTGTGGGTCGACCTTACATTTTTTCTTCTTAGCTCCAGACAGCATCAGCCTATGCTCTGGACCACAGACCACATTAAAAAGACTTGGCCATAAGACTAAAATCAAATGAAGTAGCTTGAATGAGTCAAGGGACTATAGAAACGTGTTACCTGGTTACCTGAGATAACCTTTTGTTTCTTTAGGAGTGTGGCATCATTTCCCATGGAATATGGAGTTTGAATCTCGGAGTTGGAATCTCTAGAAATGGTCATGTTTTAGCATCCTGGACGAACGACCTTGGTGTTGTCAGTCTAGGATGTGTTTGTGTATAGCAAGTGTTGTTCTGTGATGCACTGTGGGATGGTTAGTATGGGTTTTCTCTTTACCGTCAAGAAAAGTTTTATGGTTAGAAGTGACCTGCCCACCATCTCGGCCATGTCCAGAGCTGGCGGCTATTCCCCTGTGTTGCTGTGTTCAGTAAAAGAGCATTTGCTTAAGGCTCTCTGTTTCCTGCATCGTGCTCTATATGGATGCGAGAACCTAATACGAATTTGGTGTTCCCTTATCCAAAGTCCAGCACAAACAAAGACAGAGGATCAGTTTTGGGGTGGTAGGAACTTCAGACTCCGCCAAATGACGCTGCATGCACGAATGACGGGGCTATAAATATAAGCGGGATGTGAGAGACGGGATCCATAGATTGAGAGGTGGTGCTACAGTGTATGCAAGGTCTCCTTCCATGTGTGGAAAATGGGTTAAAGTAGATGTTAATGATTGGCTAGAAGTAGTGCTAAAGACGAGCGAACATGAAGAAGCAATATGAACTGAGACGGACACTGTAGGTTCTAGTGAACACAGGGATAAAGGGGTTCAGCAGGGTGCTATACCCAAGCTTCACACTGCTATTTTTTTGATTAGCTATGTAGTTGAGTTTAAGTAAAGCAATATAATGACAGATTCATTACTAATATCTTTCCCATGGTAATGAGTGGTTCGTTAGGACCATGATGAAGAAGTGCTTCCACAAATGAATCTGCTTTGGACTTCAGAATATCTTTTATTGAGCTGAAACTCTGAGTATAGTTAATAGTCCTTGATGTTGGAATGTAAAAGATTAATATGGATATCCGTTGTAGGTGGATGAATGGAAATCAACAGCCTGCCATGCACAGCTGAGATGACATCTTTAGACATACTCTATTGTATGCATGGATCAGGATGACAAATATTTTGGACCGGTAAGCAGAGGAATGCAGCTTTTGACCGAATGATCTTTCCTCGCTCTGTAAACGAATAGTATTGGTTACACCTGGCATACTCTGGTAGTGTAAAACAGGACGCATGCTGTCTCTATTTGCGCTTCCTTTTCTGTCTCAATCTTCATTCATCTCTTTTCTCTTCTGTCATGTCTGTTAGCGTGCGTTTGTCGTCTCTTTCTTTTGGCAACTTTGGCAACTTTTACAGTGTTTCTATCACAGCAGCCGCGCGTCAGCGAGTGACACAGAATTTGATTCAGACTCCAACTCCATCATTCTTTGATCAACTTCTCTCTCACATTTCCAAACAGAGAAGAAAAAAAAAACACACACGCGGTTCGCTGTCGCATCCAAATCCGGGAGACCTAATATTTAAAGCCTCGGCGGAAATGGTGGGGGTGACATTCAGCGGCAGGTGAGAGCGGGAATAAATAGGGCTGCGGTATTTTTGGGGCCGATTTCTCAGCCGGTAATTCCGTCAGTGCTGCGCTTTGCCAATAAGGAAGGGGGGGAAAAAAAGGGAAGAAGAAAAAAGAAATTTGATATCTGATGATAAAAGAAATGAGATTACTCAGGGCCCATAACTGAAGACTGTCAGGAAAGCGATGGAGTGAGTGATTGCTCTCCTTTATGCGTGAGCACTGTTATTCCATCAGAGGCTTTGCTATGGAGGGTCCCAAATGCTGCCTCAGTTACATTGGGGTCGTTTATTGCCTGCTGCATGGATCTATCCCCGCCACGCAAAGTGTCAGCAAACAAGATTTACGCTGCACTGCATTATTGCTTGTGTATTTTTGGGGCAGAATGGAGCAAGGCAGTTAGTGTTCCGCATGTAACCGCTATAAGGTGTCGTCAGTAAGAGATCTATTTTTAGGGATGGATGGTTGTGTGCTCGTTTGTGTATCGCCCGGTGCCATGAAAACAAAAATGCTGCAGCGACTGTTGGATATCAGTGTTTTGTATAGAAGTGTGTACAGGGGTTGGACAATGAAACTGCAACACCTGGTTTTAGACCACAACCATTTATTAGTATGGTGTAGGGCCTCCTTTTGCGGCCAATACAGCGTCAGTTGGTCTTGGGAATGGCATATACTGCATCCTGCACAGTGGTCAGAGGGATTAAGCCATTCTTCTTGCAGGATAGTGGCCAGGTCACTATGTGGTGCTGGTGGAGGTTCGTCCTACTTGGTGGTATGCTGACATTACCCTGGATACCGTGGCTCTTGATACATCACAAAGACTTGCTGTCTTGGTCACAGATGCGCCAGCAAGACGTGCACCAACAGTTTGTCCTCTTTTGAACTCTGGTATGTCACCCATAATGTTGTGTGCATTGCAGTATTTTGAGCAGAACTGTGCTCTTACCTGCTAACTGAACCTTCACACTCTGCTTATACTGGTGCAATGTGCAATTAATGAAGATTGGCCACCAGGCTGGTCCAATTTAGCCATGAGACCTTCCACACTAAAATGACAGGTGTTTCAGTTTCATTGTCCAACCCCTGTATGTATACAAGTGTGTATACGTTTACCATGTGAGAAACAGCTGCATCATCAGAACAGAACAGAGCCCCTAAGAGAATGTTGCTATCAGGGTTCTACAGGTCATAGAGCTAACACCACTTCAAGGATAACTGACCATCGTGTAAAACCTCTGTGACAAGGTTCTGTCTTCAGACTGAGTAGGACTGAGTTGGGCTGAGTTCAGACTGGTCTGGCCTGGCTTAGGACAAGAGATGTAAGTGAACTGCGGTTGCCTTGAAATAAACTACTCCACCATCTCCAGCCTTCAGTCTCCTGACTCTACCCTTCTGTGGAAGCAAGAAAAGAAACTACACACATTACATACAGCATGTGAATCAAGTGGTTTAATACACTCAGCATCAAAAGAATAGTTGCACCCAGAGGGACGTGCCACAGCACAACTGGGAGGGAAGATAAAGGTTACCAGGAACAATAATTGATGATACATT
The DNA here is from genome assembly GCA_024036415.1 of Prochilodus magdalenae. Classification (NCBI taxonomy): domain Eukaryota; kingdom Metazoa; phylum Chordata; class Actinopteri; order Characiformes; family Prochilodontidae; genus Prochilodus; species Prochilodus magdalenae. The sequence goes on from JAMWET010004505.1 coordinate 180,373, forward strand.
TAGACTGATATGGGGAATATTTATTAAGCTACACATACAGAAGTAGTGTCTCTCTGTATGGTGCTGGGCTAACATGCTAGACGTCTCGGCATGGAGGTGTAGAGGCTCCTAATGGTGTCCTGTGATAATCCATCCCATGCAGCTTGAATATTCTCACACAGTTCCAGCTGATTTGGCAGTAGGCGTGGAGGCGGAGTGGCACCAGTCCTTCTAGACATGTAATGCGTGACTACAAACCGTTCATCCTAGCATTGACCACGGTGCCTCCACACATGGATTCGTTGGTCGTTGCCACCCCGACCAAAGCGGGACTCGTCACTGAAGATGACCTGCTGCCATTCAGAGTCACTCCATGACAGTCTGGCACGACTCCATTGCGGTCTTTTGAGAGGAAACTGACCTGGTGTTAAGGGCAGCCATCAAACCTCAACCATCAGACCTACCCACCAAGTTTCTCTCCTGTCAATTGATTCCGTCAGGGTGTGACTATTTAAGACACTGTTCTTTTGATGATGGGTGTCCATTGCTTTGGTTGGGTTATGCACTGATGTGTGTCAAGTTCATTTTTAAAAGTTGGTTGCATATTTTTCGTTTTCTACTCACTATAATCTCAGTTAAAACTAAGATTTTACGTCTCCCTCCAAACCTCAGATGTCTAGTTTAGGTGTTCTGGTGCTTCCCATCCTGTCAGACCCAGAGCGATGAGTTCAGTGAGCTTTCAGTGTAGGGATGGAGAGTGATCTGCAGTCAGATCTGAGAGTGGAGCTTGATGAAAGCTCTAAAACAACACCCTTCAGCAATTTCACCTTCAAATCACAGCTTCAGAATGTGTCTGATAGTACCCTGACTTATAATGGGGAGAATGTCATCTCTGTTATTGCAACTTTGGAGATGCGAGCATGAGGCTAACAGGAAAACAGTGAAATTCCTACAGGTGTTCATCCCTGCCAACGTTATTCAGGAAAGACTGTTATGTACATGGTAACCTTGAACAGGTCCTTCCTGTCTTGTGGAATTTTGTAGTCCGGATGCCAGAAAGTTTGTTGAGTCTTGGTCGATGACACCAAATATGCCTCAAAATTTTGAACCTCTGTCACGCTTCCGGGTTTTCCTGGCTCCTTGGTCCCTCAGGGCTCAACTTCTCAGAGGGCATCGCACGATGATGTCACACCCACATGTCCCCAGTTGCTCAAACAGCTCCTCTTTAGGTCTCCTGAGTTCTAGTCCAGCTGGAGCTCTCCATTTATGGCTCTCTCAAACACTTCCTCGTTTTGTCAAACCTATCTGCGGTTCTGAGCGTTCCTACTCTATATCCTCTCTCTGGCTTTTGACTCCCTTTGTTTTTTGTCCTCCTCCTTTGCTTATTCCTTGTCCGGTTCCTCTTCTGATCTCCTCTTTGGGTATCGACTTTCCTTCGTTCATTTGACCATTCTCTTGTCTAGCCCTTCTGCTTTGGTTACCTCACTGTCTGATTATCCTGGTCTTGACCTCTGCCTGTCCTTTGACTTTGATCTTGTCTCTTCCTCTTTGTTTGTTCGTGTGTTGATGCTGTGCTCAGATACTCATTTGCTTAACAAAGCCCATCTGACTTTTAGCTCTGTGTGGGTCGGTCCTGGTTCTTTGTCTCTGACAACTTCCTGTAATAATATACAGTAATATTAGTCTAGTAATTGTGAAGTGACACAGTACTTTCTCTTCTGATGGGACCCAACAGCAAAAAATGTCAATTCTTGGATAATGGTGGTTTGTCTGAACTTACATGGTCGTTACGAGTCCTATTTCATTTTTTTACTCATTTTCTTTAAATTTATTCAAATTTATTTCTGATTTTCTTCCTCATGTTAATTATCTCATATCTAATCTCCTCAAAAATCACCAGCAAACTACCTTACTTTGCACATAGGAACACAGTCTTCCTGGTCAGCAAATGAAAATGACCTTTCCCGAACCATTGTTACAACTTGGGGGCATATTTTTGTCTCAGACCATTATGCCACCTCCACCAAACTTTACTGTAGGCAGGCATACATTCTTGTAGGCAGTGTTCTCCTGCCATCTGCCACATCTGGAATAATCCATCAGACTGCCATTCATAGTCCAGAGAACATGTTTCCAGTGGTGGTCAACCAATGCTTATCATGGGGCATAGTGGTCTTAGGCTTGTGTGCAGGGGTATCCAAATACTTTTGGACAATATAGTTGAATTACAGATCTGCACAGGACAGATTATATTAATCTCGCTTGAGGTTAGATGTTTTGTTGCCAGAGTCCTGTATAAGGGTAAATGACATTCAATATTTGACACACTGTTCACATATAAATAATTTTCTTCTGAAATAATTAAGGCCAAAAATGATTGTCATATGTCAGATTTTCCTTTAGTCAATTCATATGGGATGTATTATTCTCTCTTTCCACAAATGCTCCGCCTTTTCCTTAGCACAGTGATACAATTCATGTTAATGCTCACCTGATTGGCTCATTTTATTTAAAATGAGTTGTCCTGATTTCCCCTATGTTAATTCTGCATGTTTATTATTGCATGACTACTGAGTGACTTAGATGGATTTATATGTTGTATATGCATGTGTATACGTTGCCCACCTCCCACATGCACTGGATTTGTTACCCACCTACTGCATTCGTAATTTAGCCCACAAGATATTGTGATGGGAATCATGGGAGTCACACAAGAAAGCAGACCCCTACAATGGACAGATAGATTTGTCTTTCGGGGGTTTAATGTGTTAGGTCCAGTTTCTGTGGTTGCCGTGTTTGTTTTGTGTGGTGTCAACTGGGCTAATATCTTCTCATGCATACGCACCGACGCCTACACACTCACATTGCACCCTGTACCAAACAAACCAAGCCATGCTCCCACTTGGGGTCTCAACCTAGTCTCATCTCAATTTACACATGAAATCTCCAGAATGTGACGTGTATACGAGAGCCTGTCCTTGGCTTTTGGCTGGATGGAAGATGAGATTATGTCCTCTGTAGGTATTTTAACAGCATTTCTGAGAGGCAAACTAAATTATAATCTATTTACATGATAGTTAAGCAACATCAAGGAGATCACCCTGCTCGAACAATTACATATCTATCTAGCCTCAGGCTAGCGTGCTAATGTTCTGAAGGAGCATTGCATGCTAACGAACATGGAACAAAAACACAATCTGGTAGCTTCCCATGTAAAAGGACTCATAATTAAAAGCAAGTCCAATTAATGTTGAAGCCTCAGTGTTAACTCCAGTCAGCTTCAGTGGTGTTGATTCTTGGGCACATTTTCAGGCTGTATTAATAACGAGACAACACTGAAACCCTAAGAGTGAACCCAATTAACCAGATGCCCAAGCTTACTTCAAGCTTCCGATCCAGTTATATCCTTTTAAATATTATTACACAGAAACATTCCCAAAGCCGCCCTGCTTTTTCTACAGCACGGATCAAGTTGTGAGAAGCCAAGAGAAATAAATGTAAACACTTTGGCCTATAAATAAAACTTGGTGTTGGTTTCAGGCAAAAGTGTTTATTTAGATCCATTGCGTTGCAAGATAATGCTTTAAAGAAGACTCATTAGTGCAACAAGGTCAGACCAATAATCAAGTCAGAAACACTAAAAACAATAAACACTAAAAATAAAATGTTCTTTTTTTTGAGGCTCTGAAAATGAAAGGAAGGAATCCAGCTGGGTTCTTTACCTGTGGCCCAAGAACAGTATCAGGCCGCTTCTCTTTCTCACTGTGATTTGATTATGAAAGAGTATTGTACCATATTCCTCAGCTCAGTGAATGAGAAGTTCTATTTCTCTAACTCTCTAATCATTCTACAAACCCGGCTGGACATTCTGCCTTTGTAGTGCAAGTCATGTATGTCATCCAGTCAGCATAAACTAATGGCAAAGCCTAAAACTTTGCCATGTCATTTGCTTATGCTTTCACCTTTCTGTAACTTAAAGTTTATACCAATGAAACAAGATGTGGCTAAGCCGGGTAATGGCACATTGAGCAAATATCAAAGTATATTAATAAATACTGCATTCGTTTTTAGCGTTCTTGGTGTCAATGCTAACGCTTTTAGCATAAGACGTTTGTGTGCCCAACCATCCTGAGGATTTCTGAAGACATGAGAATGAACTTAATTAAGGCCTACTGTTTTACTGGCGCTAACTACATGCAAAGTGTCTGAGTTTGGAACTGAATGGACTGAATGGAACTCTGACACAAATGGAAATGGAACACAAAAATCAATTTCGGGACACTTACCTCACTTCCTGTTCTTTATCTTCTTTATATCATATTTATTTTGTTTATCTTAGTAACAGTTTCACACAGCACTCCATGCACTGTATAAGCCATAATTTGCATCTACATCGAGACTGCTGCACTCAGCACTTTTATATACACGTATAACTCTACAAAAGGTATGTAAGGTGTGTGTGTGTGTGTGTGTGTGTGTGTGTGTGTGTGTGTGTGTTTGTATTGTGTGTAATGTTGTTACTCTCTGTTCACTGTGAGTTAATGTAACCAAAGACATATTCCTTGTATGTGAGAACATATTTGGTAAATGAAGCTCGATTCTGATACAAGATGTTGTAAATATATAAATATATATAATATACCTATATATAAATATATAGGTATATTAATTATAATTATATAATAATGTGCATTTTTTGCATTTCCAGTTTAACTAGCCGTTTGGAGAAATACTCCACTGGTGGAGCGTGAAAGAAAGGCAAATGACTCCATGGCAAGTTACATCATGTTATAAGCTGATATCCGTTTAAGCTGTTAAGGTATCATTTACATAAACTTGAACATTTCTGCTGATTTCTTTTACTGCTTAGCCTTGTGTGACATCAGTTGATGTTGTGCCATCCTGCTGAGAACGAAAGAATGAAAGGCATTGTCAATCTCGGTTGCCTTTGATGGAAACAAAAAGCGTAGTTATGAAATTTTGGTGCTGAGAAACTCATATTTCTTCATTACTGGAAATCACACAATGCTAACGCCTTAGCTTTCTTTTTCAATTTCAATAAACTGAAGCTATTAAATATGCTGGATGAGATATTTACAAGTCCTTTATTTGTACAAATAACAATTTAAGGCCCTACTACCTACAAAGCACACAATTCTGGCCTCTAAATTTGGTATATAGGAGTGAGCGTATGTGTGTGATTCTTCATCTGCCAACATATTAACAATAAGCTGTGACTGAAACGTACCTCATAGCATGTAATACCTCCACTAGCACAAACAACAGCTGTGATTTGGTTTGGCATGGGCTGGGCAGGTTTCTGGGTGTAGGCCACATCAATGTTCGGCTGATTGGCATTGGCATCAAAGACTTGTGCAGTCAGGCAAGATTTGGTGGATGCGTTTCCTGGCAGAATTCTGAGGAGAATTCCCTGTAGACTGGGATTTTAGCCACTGCTGATAGACCTGTATGACTGTATGACTCCATACACCTGCAGATTCAGCTACTTCCTTCACACTATGGTCTTTGGCACGTCCAAATGCCCAGTCTCTCCTTTTAGCCAATCATTAACATCTGCTCTGGAGCCATTTTCCACACATGGAACGGGACATTTCCTGCACTGTACCACCTCTTCTCAATCTATGAATCCCGTCACCCACACCCCGCAGGTAGTTATAGCTCCATCATCCTCATGCAGCGCCACCTACAGGAGCCTGAAGCTACTACCACCTTAAACAGACAAGGTGACTCTTTGTTTTCCCATTCAATTTAATGTTGAGTTCTGTTCATCATATCATCGCTGTCCAAGTATCTCCAAAATAGCAACTTTACAAGAGAGGCCAAAACCAAATTTAATTCTAATGTAAGTCAATGGAACCAGACTTTCTCCAAGCGATCTTTGGGCCATTTCTGTTGGTCCATTCATCATGAAATTCATACACAGTGTAAACGGCAGCTCATGTGATCAAATGATGCATAAAAGTAAAAATCACCAAAAATGGAGATACATGTTTTTCATTGATGGTATGATGGTATCTTGAAGTTAATCTCAAAATAATTCAAGGATAATAAAAGCTGTCTTTTTCCTCTTTCTGTGTTATTATCAATGCTGGTTTGGCTGAGCAGTTATAGCTGAGGTTCAAATCTTAAAAGAAAGAAATCCCTGGACACTCGGTCAGTTTGTAGCGAGGAAGAAAAGCCTGGATATCAACTGTCCGAAGGACAAAAAAACAGAATAGAGTCTTTGACTCAATATGGCCCAGTTCATTGTGTAAAATGAGTGGGCGGGATGAAGGGACCCTCAAGAAGTGAGGGGAGGAGGAGTGGGAGGGGAGGGCCGCATGTCTCGCTTTCACTCGGACAATAGGCCGCGCGTGTCCATTATTGTTCCCCACACAATGTGCACCGGCGGATCATTTCCTTTCTGTCTCGCAGCATCCAGTGTCTGAATTACTGCGGCCTGCTGTATACCGTTGTGTCAACAGATGACTCTCACAGTAACCAGTGCTGTTTGGAAAGGGGGAGGAGGGTGGGGGTGGGGGAATGTATGTGTGGAGGAGTGTGTGTGTTTTGGGAAATGTTGGGGGAGAGGGGGGCTGACATTTTCACCTCGGCGTGTGCCAGCTGGTTTATTCAAACATTCAAATGTAGCAGGTCCTGACCAATCACAGCCCTCGCAACTGAACCATAACAGCAGCAGCTACGAACGTGGCATTTTTTGAACGTTTGAATGCAAACAGAGGCTGGTGACATTTGACCTTAGGCTTGTCAAAGGCAGAGTGTTATTTCCCTTAACGGAGATAGGGGGAGCAACACTCTAAAAATAAAGACAGTGAAATAGGCCCCACAGAGAAGGGGTCCAAAACACAGTGCCCTTAAGCAGTACTGTTATGTTTCCTGTACACTTGAGTCTGGGCCGGTTAAGGGAGCTGTAGTTCATGAATACCTACATTCTGAATGTCCTGCAGCATCGTAATCAAACATGAATCTGTAAGGGGCAAGAAATGACTGATGGGTAAACTGTACTGGAGCTTCCTGTGAAGTGATAGACGGTTGTTCACTACACCCAGCTGCAGTTTGAAATTCCCTTGTAATGGGACGTTTTCATTCTCCATGGTTTGGAATCACCCTTAAATGGCTGAACACCCTGTGCAGTCCACTTCGCAGGGAGCTATGGAGGTGATCGGAATGCATCTTTGGTCTTAGGGGAGTGCTGTAGTAAGCCAGGGCCACAGTATTGCTATTTTGTTAGTAAAAAAAAAAAAATCCCTTATAGTTGATTTCTACCTGAAAATACTACAGACAGCACATTTTAAGGTACATCAGGATTTTTTTTTTTTTAATTAATAAATTATTTATATATAAAATATTTGTTATATATATTTTTACATTATATATATTTTTACATTATATTTTTACAGATATATTTTATATTAGGGAACAGCGTTTTATATTTTAAGAATTGTATTGCTTAGTTTTTGAATATTACATTGATTTATAGTTTTCCTATTTAGCTAATATACAAATTCTTGTTCATTATGTTTTTTTTTATGTAAACAAAAAAGACCAAAATAGCTTTATATTATGTAATATGAGTCATATACGAGCAATATATGTCAATGGTTTAGATGTATACACTGTGTAAAAATAGAATAGTATCAAATATACAGTATGCATAATATATGGGTGATGTATGGTTGGTGATCCCTAGCACAGTCATAACTGTCACTTTGTTATTTGTTTACTTTTAAATATACTGTATTATTTTTAATGTGTAAAGTGTAATATTGTCTTTTATTCCATGTCTCATGTTGCTTTCATGTTTATGATTTTCATGTGTTTTTGAGTATGATTTTATGGCGTATATTTTTCATTGTGCATGCAACTAAAACTAACCTGCAAAATCCATATTCAGTTCACCAATCACACCAGTGATATAAGAGCCAGCTCATTTGCAGCTGTGTAGTCCTTCCCACCTAGATCGCTTTTTGAAAGAGGCACAGTACAGGGTGTCCAATCAGGGCAGAGCTCACAGTAGCACAGTTACAATAACGGCCTGTTTAATTGTAGGGGTTAATTAGAGATTGCAGAATGATAAAATAATTAAAACCTAATCAGTCGGTATACCCGTTATAAGTGATAACTATATACTAACTAGAAGAGAAATCAATATATGACAATATGTGTCATCCATTTAAAGTCTATATATAGTCATATATCATATTTCTGTATGGGTGATACAGCCATCATCATTGAATAAACATTTTCATGATGCTTTAATGACTAACACGTTCATGGCATTGGCCTGTATCTGGAAAGAACTGCTATCAATGGAGCTTGTTGTGTGAACAAAAGGGGGTATAATAGCAGCGCGGCTTTGCTTCAGCTGGCACGTTGGATGGTTTGAAGAGTCAAGATAGGAAAATGCGTTAACAGCATTAATTACTCAGTGTGCTAATGATTTAACATTGTCCGATCTCTATTGAACCCTTCAATTTAAACAGGCCGTTTTTGTTACTGGGCTACTGGGAGCTCTGTTCTGATTGGATACCCTGCACTGTGCCTCTTTCAAAAAGCAGTCTAGGTGGGCGGGACCAAGCTGCTGTAAATGAGTTAGTTTTTCAAGTCAAGGCAAATGTATATGTATAGTGCCTTTTACCACAGAGCATGCGGTCCGAGTCCCCTGTAAGCAAGCCAAGGCCAACAGTGGCAAGGACACACTCCCTCAGAGCAAGAGGAGGAAACCTCAAGAGTACCCAAGACGCAAAAGGGGAACTCTTCCTCCTCTGGTCCACACCGGAGAGCAAAACAAGGATCCGAATTTACACTAATATGGAATATTTAATAGGAAAGCTGTTAGTGACTGTTAGTAACTGTTAGATGGGGACTCTGATGATGAGTGTTTTGTGAGGCTGAAGAAGAAATGTCTGATTATTCCAAAGCAGGCTGGATTAAATAGCATTACTCTGTGATTAAATAGCAGGATGGAGCTTCTTCACGTCCTGCGCTGTGAGGGGGCTTCATCTGCAGCCCATGTGCCCAGCACAGGACATTAAGAAAATTTAAAATGCAGGGCAGTCATGTGCTGGAGGTTAGGGAACCAGCCCTGTGACCGGAGGGTCGCCGCTTCGATTCCCTGACAGTAACTGACAGTAACGACTGAGGTGTCCTTAAGCAAGGGCACCTACCTAACCACCAACTGCTCGCCGTGGATAGGGCTGCCCATCACTCTGGGTAAGTGTACTCACTGCCCCCTAGTGTGTGTGTTCACTAGTGAGTGAGTGTGTATGTGGGTGTTTCACTTCACGGATGGGTTAAATGCGGAGACTAAATTTCCCCACTGTGGGATCAGTAAGAAGCTCCATCATGTTAGGCAATGTAGACAGGCAGTGTCACGCAGCCAAAGCACGTGAAGAAGCAGCATCAGGCCGCACAGGATGGGCAGTAGCTCTGCCTTAGACCACACAGTTTGGACTGTAGCTTAGCTAGGGCAAAGAAAACACAGACAATTAGCTCTTACAGAAGAACTGAGCACACTTGTGATATAATACAGAGACTGGATCTCGACAGACTCTCCTGCAGCTTATTTATCATGTAATGATGTATATATATATCAAATTAAACTTATTTCAAATAACAAGTAAGGGAAATTCAGACAGGTCTGGGAGACGGACACTCCACCAATAGAAGGGTACAGGGTTCTTGCAGGTCAGCTTTAAACCTACACACCCCACTCTGGTCAGCCTTGAACCATTTAGGTTCTATAAAGAACCTTTCAATGGATGCTTCTTCTCCGAAGGATTAAAACTGATCAGTTGTTTTACGGCATCGCTCCAAAGAACCCAGTTTGGCACCTTTATTTTTAGAAGTGCATTGTCAGATCCCGTCTCGTCTCGTCTAATCTCGGCGTCTTTAATAGAATGCACTGTTAAATCGAGGTGCCAATAAAGCGGCGACTCATTACAGAACCTTAAGAGGTGCCATAATGACGGAACAGTATCTGCTTATTCAAACTCAGTAGGTGTCTTTGGCGCGCACGACGAGCGTAGAGCGTAGAACTGACACACTCTTCTTAAAGCATCAGGCACTTTCAAAAGTTTGTTGACTTGAAAGCCTCTTTTTGTGCTGGATTTAAAACTGTCAGGGCCTCCGTCTCTGCCTAAGTGTTAAGTAGACAAGAGTGTGACAGGTGATAAGCAGTGGGCTTTTCATCCTCCCTCAAAAGATCAAAGTTTTTAAACTGTGCTGCATCTCTCTCCCCATCAGGGAGAGCAGTTTTGAGATATATATAAATATATTATTATATATATATATATATATAATTTTTTTCCCTCTCGTCCTCACTCCTGCAGTTATTAGACTGCTGAACTACTCTATCTTGTTAAATTAACTCCGGGTGGAAGGCGTAGGTGTGATTGATCAGCCGTATCGGCGTGAGGAAAGTGAAGGCTCAGCCGAAATAAATAGCACAAAAATACGAGTGGCCCTCTCTGAGTCACTAATGAAAGCCAGCGTGACATTTTCAAGTCAAATATTAGATTTAGGGGGAAAGGAAGCAGCCTGCGTTTCACCGCCACAAAGCTTAGTGGTTTAAAGAAGGAGGGGGGGAAATAGAGAAAGAAAAAATGAAAATACTCAGACAAAGTAGAGCAAAAATAGAGCAAATATGGAATAATCATATTGTAAAACAAACATCGGGAGGAGTTATTTATATGCGTGAACATTCTTGCATTGATTCCAATATGTGCTGTTCCACATGCATAAAGCATATGATATAAAGTTTTGCTTTTGATTTTGGCAAGTACTGCAGTGATGTCATATATTTGATTCCTGCAGAAATTATGGCAGCTTTAATCTTTCTATATTTGAATGGTTTTACTGTTTATAGGCTCATATTTATATGTTTGTACTGTATACCTGTAATATATTTTTCAGGGATATATTTTCATGTGTGTGCTGTGTTATAGTATTATATTCATATGGCTATAGTGTTTATATGTTAAGCTTATATGCATTAAATTGTCCTATTAAATTTAAATCTTCTATTAAATCCTATTAAATCTGATGAATCCTAATAAAAAAAAATTTCCCACAGTGACGTATGTGTCACAAGCCTTTTAAGATTCTGTAAAGTTCTTTATACAGCTTTACCCTTTACCTGAACACCAGGAGTCTCGGAGTGACCTATACCCAACATCCTGGATGCAGTCACATGACAGTTGGTGAACATATGACTTTGTTTAGAAAATGGCGATGTGCTTGGTTAGTGCAGTTAGAGACAAAACCAGCTCATTTCTTCAAATCTGGGTCTCCTACCTATAAGGCTTCATCCCATTTAAGAGCTCTAATGTTCTGATAACTCATTCTATATTACATATAACCGTATTCTATTACATATACCCATATCTATATTACATATACCCATATCTATATTACATATACCCATATTCTTTATTACACATACCCATATCTATATTACATATACCCATATTCTTTATTACACATACCCATATCTATATACATATACCCATATTCTATATTACATATCCCCATATTCTATATTACATATACCCATATTCTATATTACATATCCCCATATTCTATATTACATATACCCATATTCTATATTACACATACCCATATTCTATATTACATAACCCCATATTCTATATTACATATACCCATATTCTATATTACACACACCCATATTCTATATTACACATACCCATATTCTATATTACATAACCCCATATTCTATATTACATATACCCATATTCTATATTACACACACCCATATTCTATATTACACATACCCATATTCTATATTACATATACCCATATTCTATATAACATATACCCATATTCTATATTAAATATACCCATATTCTGTATTACAAATACCCATATTCTCTATTACATATACCCATGTTCTACATTACATATACCCATATTCTATATTACATATACCCATATTCTATATTACATATACCCATTCTGACACCATTTCTAGAACACCATGGAATACCAGTTATGAAATTGTTGTTGTTGTGACATATGCTACCAGTATTATGACTCTATAATACTCACAGAAGACGCCATGTGACCTCTGTGTCACAATAAGATCTTTTATAAACTGACCCTTCATTATTTTCCCTTAAGGAGAAGCAGCTCTGGGCTCTTATGGGTTAAATATGTCTGTTATATGCTTATACTGTTAATATATTATAGACAAATAGTCATATTGTACTCTTTGTTATATCCCTTTGGTTTATTTTAGAGTTCTATACTGATATTTACATGGTTATTTGTTTAGATGTAATTGCTTATATTCGTCCAGGTTTATGCTTTGCTATTCATATTCATATAGATATACTTTTACTTTATTGCAGTTTTATTGATACTGCCTATTTGTCCCTGTTTGTCACAGCATTAAGTTCAAACACTGTTCGTCATACTGTTTATGTGGAGAGTAATATGCTTATATGGTTATACTGTTCATGCGTTGTAGTCCTCTATTCAAAGAGTTATATTTGGCACAGCTCAGGAACTGACACAACGATAACAAATGATGACTCTGTCGACCAATGACAGCTCTGCCCGGTGTCCTTCAAAAGCTACTGGCTGAGGTGGAATGCATGTTTACGTTCAAAAGTCCACTTCCTTCCTTTGGGCCTCCGTGGAGTACTCTTGCAGGCCCTGCTCTATTTCTGAATAGGCCAACAGCAGGACGAGAGGGCCAGACAACAGCCCGATGACGAGTGAGCCCGTTTGCAAAATCTGTCTCTTAGCAATAAGTGGAAAGGGGTGGAGCAGCTGAGCCAGCCTTCTATTGTTGGCCATCTGCAAGCATGTGGCAAGAACCTGTAGCCACCGCAGCACACAGCAGAGAGGAGAGGCTAGCTTTGAAAAGATCATTGTGTGTGTTGGGGAGGGGCGGCGGGGAGAGGGGGGTGTTATGTCTGTGTGTGTGTGTGTGTGTTCTGAGGGACCCAGGGGATTATAACGGCTCGGTTAAAATTCATTAACCCCTATGGAAGACCCCTTTAGGGAAAGTAAAGTGGCAGATGCTACCGTTGCTGCATTGCCTCCTGTAATTATGTAGCTACAAGCGAGACTCTGCGGTCAATTAGAGTGAAAGGGGCTCCTTGGGCTGTTAGCTCATACAGGGACTGCGGAGGGATGGGGAAATAGAGGCTCCTTTGAGTTCAGGATGTTTTCCAACGTTACTGCTGGAGGTTTTTGCCAGCCACATACATTAGATCGCTCTGGTCTCAGACTGCAGGAGCCAATTCAGATTCGGTTTAAACTTGTAAAGGGTTGTGGATGGAAGTTTGAATGTACAGCATTCAGTCTGCAGTATTATTAGTTTATGTACATGACTGTTTGACTGTTACTATATCATATTATGAGCTCACTGAACAAAAATTAGTCCTTACATGTTAATGGTGGTAGGAACTTCAGGCTCCTGCAGATGGGGCGGCACAACGAACATAGGAAGATAAATAAATGCAGGGTGTGAGTGCCGGGACTCAGATAGAGAACAGGTGGTACAGTGCAGTGAAGGTCTTGTTCACCTACATGTTTAAGGTGGTAGTAAATTCAGGTGGGGATGATGGGGCTATAAATACCTGCGGCGTGTGAGTGACGGGATTCATAGATGGAGAAGAGGTGGTACAGTGCAGTGAATGTCTTGTTCCATGTGTGGAAAATGGCTCCAAAGCCGATGGTAATGATTGGCTAAAAGGAGTGACTGCATTTGGGTGTGCCAAAGACCATAGTGTGAAGGGTACAGTCATTCGGTTCTACCAGCAGTGGCTCAAATCCCAGTCTACAGGAAATTCTCCTCGGAATTGTGCCAGGGAGGGCATCCACCAAATCTGTCCCAACTGCGCAATTCTTAGATGCAAGTGTCACACCCTGCCCTGTCTGGTTCATGTTTGTCTGTCTTATCTGGCTTTCTGTTTCTGTCTTGTCATGTCCATGTGCCCTTCGTTGTTCTGTTCCATGTGCTTCTGTTTGTTTTGTTTTTTTGCTCCTCCTGTCTCCGCCCTCTTGTCAGGCCCCTCACCTGTCCCTTGTTTCTGCCTCCACCCCTTTCGAAGTGTCTCTTGTTAGCCCTTGTTGTTTTATACTCCATGTTGTGCCCTTTGTTCTGGCTTGGTGTTTTGCTCCCCTGCCGGTGTTTTGTTTCCATGCCAGTCTTTTCGCCTCCTTGTCCGTTGGTTTTGTCTCCCTGCCGGTTATTTGTCTCCTTGTCCGTTGGTTTTGTCTCCCTGCCGGTTATTTGTCTCCTTGTCCGTTGGTTTTGTCTCCCTGCCGGTTATTTGTCTCCTTGTCCGTTGGTTTTGTTTCCCTGCCGGTTATTTGTCTCCTTGTCCGTTGGTTTTGTCTCCCTGCCGGTTATTTGTCTCCTTGTCCGTTGGTTTTGTCTCCCTGCCGGTTATTTGTCTCCTTGTCCGTTGGTTTTGTTTCCTTGCCGGTTATTTGTCTCCTTGTCCGTTGGTTTTGTTTCCTTGCCGGTTATTTGTCTCCTTGTCCGTTGGTTTTATCTCCCTGCCGGTTATTTGTCTCCTTGTCCGTTGGTTTTGTTTCCTTGCCGGTTATTTGTCTCCTTGTCCGTTGGTTTTGTCTCCCTGCCGGTTATTTGTCTCCTTGTCCGTTGGTTTTGTCTCCCTGCCGGTTATTTGTCTCCTTGTCCGTTGGTTTTGTCTCCCTGCCGGTTATTTGTCTCCTTGTCCGTTGGTTTTGTCTCCCTGCCGGTTATTTGTCTCCTTGTCCGTTGGTTTTGTTTCCCTGACGGTTATTTGTCTCCTTGTCCGTTGGTTTTGTCTCCCTGACGGTTATTTCTCTCCTTGTCCGTTGGTTTTGTCTCCCTGCCGGTTATTTGTCTCCTTGTCCGTTGGTTTTGTCTCCCTGCCGGTTATTTCTCTCCTTGTCCGTTGGTTTTGTCTCCCTGCCGGTTATTTGTCTCCTTGTCCGTTGGTTTTGTCTCCCTGCCGGTTATTTGTCTCCTTGTCCGTTGGTTTTGTCTCCCTGCCGGTTATTTGTCTCCTTGTCCGTTGGTTTTGTTTCCCTGCCGGTTATTTGTCACCTTGTCCATTGTTTTTGTGATCCTGTTCAGTCTTTCTTAGTTTGCTAGTTTTTCTTTGGTTTGTTGTCTTTTTTACTCTTCATTAAAACGCTTGCACTTGCATCCCGTCTCCTCGTCCTGTCCCTGTGTAACAGCAAGAGTGTCTGAACATTATCCAGTCCATGCCAAATCAAATCAAATCACAGCTGTTGCTCTGATATTCCAGATCCAAAAAACCCTAATCAAAATGCAGTGATGTTACGATCTGGACTCTGGGGTGGTCAGTCCATTGTTCTGAGAACACCAGCAATATCTGTCTCCTTTACTCAGGGAGGAGCTTCTCAAACAGCTACACGTCCTTTCAGACCTCCACAACATTGAGGTGTCTTCTGACAGTGGGAGAATGGACCGAAACACCTGTGGATGTTCTCAGGTCTGAAGCCCGAGCAGAGCTCGATGTTCTCCTCACTCTCAGAGATGAAAGCATTAAGTGGCGTTTATCTGATGGTGATTTTTGGCGGCTCCAGTTTTGGAAGCTCTTTGTTTTTCACTTGACATTCTCCTTCTATATGTGAGTGGATTATCTTCAATCTAATCTCCTCAGAAATATCTCCTGAAAAATGAAAGGCTTGTACTCATTCGGAGCGCTATTCAGATCGCTAAGTGCTTGATTTGTTTAATCAGATTACCAGTAAAATGACGGATGTGAGACGTATATTGCCGTTCATTCGTTTTCTTGCTCAGGGTGGTAGTCTGCCACACAAACGGGTTTGTAGTTTACCGGTGTGCATGAACTGAAGCACTGAGAAATCATGTTAATCATTAATGCGCAGATTATATGGCAGAAATAGTCACGTCTTGGCACCGTTAAATAAATCAGTGGTGGTCTCTGGCTTTTACACAGTAGAGTACTTATAATCCATGTATCTGTTCATTTGTTTATTGCTATATTATATTTCACACTTCTTTGGGATGCAGTGTGCATGTTTGGCTCTCAAAACAACCTGGCAGTAGTTGGAAAACGTTCTTTGGGAAACGTGAGATGTTCAATGAACCTCACTGAATAGTAACACAGTTCCACACAGAAGGAAGCAACCGACAGGAATGAAACTTGGTGGGTGGGTTTGAATTTGTAAGACATGCGAAAGATTCAGGTTTCACGCTCAGCTGTGCATGTGACGTAAGCAAGGATGGACCTTATTGCTGTACCTGACTGCCCCAACAACCATGATTGCGGACATTCAGCGAGCAGTGATGCCTTCATGAGTCATCCAATCAGTGTCAGCACCGTAGGCAGACGACTGCACAACACAGGACTACATGACCATTATGTGACCTTACGATGACTGCCCTTAAAACCACGTCAATGTCACCAAAGACTGCAGTGGTGCTGTGCTAGACTGTAATGAAGTGAGTCAGAATGGCAGCAGGTCATCTTCAGTGACGAGTCCCGCCTTTGTCTTGACGATCTGGCGATCAACAAAACGTGGTCAGCACCAAGATAAACAGTGTGTTGTCATGCCTTACACGTCTAGAAGCCTGATGTCACTCCACCTCCACCCCTACCACACACACATAAGCACAGAACACTGAAAGAGAACAGTTTCCATTAGCTAGAACCAAATAAACAACAGTAACCAATTACACATACTTCTTTTAAAGACCACAGAATTGATTCCTATATGTCTTTAAAAGAACTCTATGTGGTTCTAGCTAATGGAAACTGTTCTCTTTCAGAGTGATCAAGACTGCACAGTCCATTTCCGGAGCAGCCTTCCCCTCACTGCAGGACATCTACAGGACCAGGGTCATCAGGAGGGCCCACAGCATCATCAGGGACAGTACACACCCCCAACACAGCCTCTTCACGCTCCTACCGTCGGGCCGACGCTACAGGAGTGTGAAGGCCAGAACAGCCAGACTGACAGACAGTTTTTATCCACAAGCCATCAGGCTTGTGAACACCTCCTCCCCACCTCCGCTCTGAAACTGGCTGAACTCTGACTCTGACATGCACCCATTAATATGAGCCCAGTACATATTCTGCTGCTACTGTTATACCATACTGTTTACTTCTGTACTCGCACAGCGCACTTTACACCTGCATATGCACCTTACTTGCATCCATATGGTACTGTACTCTCCCTTCCTTTACTTAGTGTTTTTCTATACTTAGTGTACATATATATATATATATATATATATATATATATATATATATATATATATATATATATATATATATATATATATTATACTTCTTATTTTTCTCTCTCCTTTTATATTGATATTTATTTTTTAAGACTGTCGGGAATGGATGAACTGCAAAGTAAGAATTTCATTGTACAATGTAACTGCTTGTTATGCTGTGCATATGACAATAACACTTTCTGAAAGATGGATATTGTGATTGGGAGTGACCTAAAATAAAGACTTGACTAACACTCCGTAAGCAGATGTGGGCAGTGATGACTTACATTTACTCGAACAGACGTATAAGATATAGATGGATTTATACTCCCCATAAATCCATTAGAATCATATATTATAATCATATCTACAGTATTTATAAGCATAATACTACATAATACTTCCTTTGTAGTGGGTAAAGTTAAATTCAAGACAGTCATAGTTAATTAATTATTATTTTTTCGCTGACAAAATGCGTGCTACTTTGTGATTGGTCACACATCTAATTTGGCACTTCAGTATATTCTTTAGGATCAAAAGAATTCCAAACAAATACGGAGTAACAAACTTCCCATGCTGACATGAGCTTCTGTACATGGTGTTGTTCCGGAAGGCACTTTCACTTTAGTCATTATTTTACTCAAATATTAATACATTAATAGCTTTAGACTACTCTACTGTACAGAAGATGGTCTATTTAGGATTTCTTTAGTAAACATAATGGTTCTACATTACATAGAACCATAAACACTCAAAGAACCTGTGCTCAATTACAAGCTTCTTTGTATTGTGATATTGTTCCTCAGGTCGATGGAGAATGTGTTGTCCAAACAGCAGGCTCTCTCACAGCCTCACAAACAGTAGACCCATCTCTTCATAAAGTAAATCTGTCTTATTGAAATGTATTGAATTGCTGGTGTACCGTGTTCCACTCTGTATCAGCTCTGGCTGTTGTTTTGGCAGTGTTTGAGCTAAAGGGTAGTTTAGGGTACATCTAGGTTAGGTTAATCTATTTGTGCCAGCTAGAACACCAGTAGACGACAAAGGTTTGTAAGTTGAGAGAGAATCTGCTTAATGCTGTAAATGGAAAAGTTGTATTTTGTTTATGACTTTAAGAGATGTAGCATCGAAAAGGGTTCTGCTGTGGTTACAAGCTTTGCCTTTCACCCCCTCTGTTTCTCTCACCTCTTTCTCTTTCTCTGTATATATATTTCTGTCATGCCATTCATCTTGAAATTTTCACACAATGTAAACAATGTTCAAACACTGCATAAAAGTACAAATAGACATAAACCAAAATGTGTTTGGTTATGATATTATACATACATTCTCTTATACATTTCTCAGGGTAGTGCTGGTTGAAGGAAAGCAAATCGATATCTGCCTTCCAGACTTTCTTATCATACAGTTGCATCATAGGTGCAATATTTGACCAAGAGCAATCTATAAATAATAGAGACTCTTCAAACATGAATACATGTTTGGTTTACCAGAACTGTATACATGACAGCATGGTCTGCAGACTGCCTTAAACTACTTCAAATTGATAATATATATTCTTTCACGCATTTGTTTGTAATTGTTAAAGGTGCAGTGTGTGAGACTTTTGTTTTTTTATATTCATTTTTATTTTAATGAACAAAAATGATGTAAAGTATGTGAAGGAATTTTTTTTGGGGGGGGTATGTGAAAAACATTTATGCACTGTGGTGCAGAGCAAATTACTGAAGTAAGTATGCTACCCAGCTAGCCCTGGCCCAATAGTGAGTCACTGTAACGTCGAATATGCCATCAGTCCAACATGAGAGGATGAAGAAGCAGAACTGCTCGCCCGACGGTGTGTTCATGTTGAACAATGTCCCCCTCTACAATTTAAAGATGCTGGCAAGTATGGGCCTTATCACTGTACCTGACTAACCCAACAGCCATGATTGCACATTCAGTGAGCAGTGATGTCCTCCATGAGTCATTCTGTTAGTGCCAGCACCATTGGCAGATGGCTGCATGATGCAGGACTACATGCACGCAGACCATCCTCCTCCATCCTCCATGCCATCGTCACCAAAGACTGCAATGGTGTCATGCCAGATTGTTATGGAGTGACAAGGGCAGCGGGTAATCTTCAGTGACGAGTCTCGCTTTAGTCTTGGTGGAGATAACCAAAGAATCCAAAGTCAGTGCCAAGATGAATGGTCTGTTGTCACGCCTCACATGTACAGAAGGCCTGGTGTCACGCCACCTCCATCCCTACCCAGAAAATCAGCAGGAACTGTGTGAGAATATTCAAGCTACATGGGATGGACTATCACAGGACATCATTAGGGTCCTCCACAACTCCATACCGAGACGTATGCATGTTGCGTTAGCAAACACGGTGGCCTGATGCCACACTGAGAGAGGCTTTCTATGCTTTCCGTAAAACAAGACTGTAAGTGTTAATCAAGCTCTAACAAGACCAGCGACCTTGTATTCTTTCCACAGCGGTTGGGTTTTGCCCTGAGGACTCCAGTAAGGAGTCTGGGCATGTTTGGAAACACACCACAAAAAGATTATGTATCAACGATGTTGGAAAACGCGGGTGGATGGCAGCACAGTTGACAACAGAAACATGCTTAATAGAAGATTCTTAAGCCAGCATGCTCTTACACTGTTTGTTTATGTTTCTCTGAGGGTATGCAGGTGTTGGGGGCTGTGTGTTGGGGGAGGTGTAGCGGTTAAGAGATGGAAAGGTAGCGGTTATCTGATGAGTCAGTGATGAGAAAGTTCCAAAGCACACCTATATGGAGTGTATGCCAGTGTGTTAGAGGTTGGTTGGTCACAGTGTCACAGCAGCGGGCCAGCCAGAGCTAATCCCACACTCTGCCCCTGGCTTTACATGCTGTGTCTACAATAGATAAGCTTAGTGTGCAAGACCGACTTGGCAAACCAAACAAAGCCGACACAGAGAAACAACAATGCTCACTTCAGCCTGAAGGAAGCTAATGGAAATTAATGGCTTTTTCAAACTTGTGTGTCTGCGTGTGTGCGAGAGAGCGCGAGAGCATTTTCCTTGAAATGAACGTCATGCTCGCGTGGTGCCAAAGAACGCAAGACATGCGACGCATAGCACAAAGTCAACATTCCTTTAATTCTACAAGTGCAGTCTGATTATGATTCAAATCCATGTCTATAATGTCGTAATGAGAAAAAACATCAGCGGCTGTTGTTTGACTCTTTCACCATCTCAGAGATGCTAAACGCTACAGGAAGTCTCAGTATATCAGAAGACTGTATGGCAGCGTTTCTTTTTGGCATCCACACTTGATCATACAATGAGCGTGTACAAAATTCATCGGCAGTTTTGTTAGTCATTAGTTTCATCTTTGCTGTACATCTATCCTCAAACTCATCCCTGATAGAAAGTCCATGTAAACTTGAGTATAACACTCTAAATGTACAGTAACTCAGTAATGGTAATGTGTTAGTGTACTGTAAGTAGTGTGTTGGTGTACAGTAACTCAGTAATGGTAATGTGTTAGTGTACTGTAAGTAGTGTTTTGGTGTACAGTAACTCAGTAAGTGTAATGTGTAAGTGTACTGTAAGTAGTGTGTTGGTGTACAGTAACTCAGTAAGTGTAATGTGTAAGTGTACTGTAAGTAGTGTGTTGGTGTACAGTAACTCAGTAATGGTAATGTGTTAGTGTACTGTAAGTAGTGTTTTGGTGTACAGTAACTCAGTAAGTGTAATGTGTAAGTGTACTGTAAGTAGTGTGTTGGTGTACAGTAACTCAGTAATGGTAATGTGTTAGTGTGCTGTAAGTAGTGTGTTGGTGTTTCTGTTATTTTGTCTTTTGTGTGCATCCAAATGAAAGTAGTGTAAAGTGAGTTCATCAATCAGGGACAGCGGTCACTTTGTGTTGACCTGTTGGACAGAGCCTGGTTCCACATAATGGAACCTGTTCTCCTTCAGTGTTCTGTGCTGATGATGATGTGAACAGACGTCAGTGTCAGACTAATGAATGAGCTTCTAGTAAACACTGGTGGACTGAGAGACACTAGAGTCACTTCACCTACACTGAGCTGATGAAGAATCTAGGTCCAGAAATGATAATAGGACATTAGAGCCATAATAAATCATGCTCCTGTTACTCTCCATACTTAAGTACACTTAAGCCTTTTGTTTTTTTCCTGTTGCAACTATTTTTAAGTCCATTGCTGCCATCACATTCTAATTGAAGTTTTAATGTTTATAAGGTGGTAAAATGTTCAGTGTATTATTATGTATTAAAATAGATCTTTGAGATTTTAATGCCGTTGCATTCTGCTTTTATTTACACTTATTTACATTTTACACAGCATTCTATCTTTTTGGAACTGGGGTTGTATCTTAAAACAACGCCTCAGCCATCAGGCAGTTTATTCATTACCATTCCATGTAACACCTTTCTGTGAGGGAGCTTGTAGAGGCATTAAACACTCTTCAGACGCCTGGTTCCCATCACTGTGAACCAATCTGGGTCTCATTTCACAAGAAACTGCTCTGAACGACTTTGTTTACAACTCAAGGATTATCTATGCCGACTTCTGCACATATACACAATGAGCATCTAATGTTATAATGCCATAACTGTTATTTCCGATTACACTCGTCGGTTTGTTTATTACGTGGGGTGCAACCTGCTCGCTTCACAACGAAGGCCCTTTTCTAATGATCTACCCTGAGAATCGAATGCACAAAGCACAAAGCGCTGTCCAGCCTGCTATTCAGTAGGTTTTTGAAGTTTGTAAGTGGGTGGCAAGCATGGATGGTTCTGGATTTAGAGATCTGTGCCTCCTTTGAGATTTCGAATTCGAAGCAGTGGGGAAAGGTTGAAGCCATGCTGAACTTTTGAAATGTCATTTGGTGCAGCAGAAAAATGTGTTCTAAACAATGCATTCTAATATTCCCTGTTCTGAGGTTGCTGGTGGGGCGGGCTGCGAAGCTACAACTCCGAGTCATTCCATCTGGAAATGCATAAATCAGAATCTTTTATTCATCAAGCACAATATGTATCAAGGAATTCCGTTCTTTGCAGGTACAGTATATACCATTTTCGAAAACATTGTTCTAAGAAATAGTGAGGTGACATCCCCATCATCGTCAAAACAATAGTTGCACCCAGACGGAACTGTGGGATTGCGGTGCTATTTGGAAGAAAGGGCTAAAGGTTACCGGAAACAATAAACGATGATACATTAAGATGGAGATGGGGAATATTTATTGAGCTACACCTACAGAAGTAGTGTCTCTCAGTATGACGTTAGGCCACCATGTATGCTAATGCAACATGTTTACGTTTTGACAGTGGAGTTGTAGAGGTTCCTAATGGTGTCCTACGTTAATCCATCCCATCCAGTTTAAATATTCTCACAGCTTGTGGTGGAGTGATACCAGACCTTCTGGATGTATGCACACGGCAACAAACGGTTCATCTTAGTGCCTCCACACGGATTCATTGGTTGTCTCCAACGAGACAAAAGCTGGACTCATCACAGAAGATGGCTTGCAGCCATTCCAAGTCACTCTATGACAGTCTGGAATGACACCATTGCAGTGTTTGGTGACGTTGACCTTGTGTTAAGGTCAGTCATTGTAACTGGCATGCATGTAGTCCTGCTCCCTGCAGAGTGTAGCTAAACTGAGGTGGTTCTGATGTTATGGTTGATCGAAATATGTGATACACCACCACGCAAAGTTTTGGGGTCACTAGTCATAATAAGTGTAGTTATTAATAATTAGTAGTAACTTGTAGTTTTTATATTGTGAAGATTGAATATTGTAGTTTATTGTAGAATATTGCCTGTATTCATTGTGTATATGTGGAGTCATTGTGTATATTGTGGACTGTCAGTACTAGAGAGACACAAACTACTGAACGTACTTGGCCAATAAACCTGATTCTGATACTACTGACCCACGCACTCATTCTGTAAACTGGTCATGGGGGGTGTTGTAGCCAATCCCAGCGCTCATTGGGCAAAAGCCTGGAAACACCCTGGACAGGCTGCTAGTCTGCAGGGCAGGCATACACCTTCACACCTAGTGGGGTAAATTAGCATCTCCAGTTCAGCTGCCTACATGTCTAGTGTAGGTGGAAACCGAAGCACCCGGAGTACACCAACGCAGACGGGGAGAACATGGAGAACATGCAAACTCCACACCGAAGAACCCTGGATGCCCCATCCGGGAATTAAACCCAGGCCCTTCCTGCTGTGAGGAGACACCGCTACCAGTGTGTTAATACTGTAGAGGTCAGGCTTCACTGGCTGTGCTCAGAGTGCAGCCAAATCCAATTCGTTTCTCAAATCAGATCTTTTGAGATGACTGTCCACATTGTATTTACAAGTGATCAGATCATTTGTGTGTCCAGACATCACCAATCGATCTGCATTGGTTGCTGTTGGAAGTATGTGGACGTCAGTAACTATGTAACCATGCCGGTGACGTGGCTTTCATACGCGGATGGAATAGGAGGAGGTGCATCATCTCACACTTCAAACGGTTGCTCTGTCAAATCACGGTTCTGAAGCCTTTGACACTTTTAAATCCCAGCATTTCTGTCACTCTGGATTTGACACTGTTGTTGTTTGTTGTGCTGCGAGTGACGCAAAAGACACTGTGAAATCTGATTTAAGCAGCCAGAGCATCTAAACTGAGTTGCCTCTGTGAAAATCTGATTGGAATTGCTTTTCAAACCACCTCCAAATATGTTTTTTTTGCTGTTCAGACAATCAGAAATCAATCTGGATACTATCTGGATATGCCAAAAATCGGATTTGGGCTGGCAGTCTGAACAAAACCGTTTAGTCCAAATGAAGACTTTGCCCTCATTGCAGCCTGTGGTAAACAACAAGGTTCTAAAGCAAATTTGTTTTTCCTTACATACATTTACATATTTTACTCTTAGTAAGTAATCTTAGTAAAAGCCATACGATTAATAAGATCATTCTTTATTTGAAAAGCAAATATTAATATTTCATCCAATACAAACATACTGTATATGGATCATTCTAGCAAACAGCTTTAGTTCAGAGCTAGTAACACATTTCAGACTTGTACTGAACTCGAGATAAATACTGATTATGATTTTATTAAAATGAATGCCTGAAGATCATATTTCACCACTACCAAAACAATCATCAAACTGCAGAGACTTTACTAAAGTGACAATTTTAGCCAGATATGAGCAGAAAGCCAGCTGCATCACAAACATGGCTTTGATGTTTTCAGGGCATATGATTTTTTTGTATACATAAAAACCCCTATAATTTTAGAAAATGTGTATTCAGGACTAATAATATTTATTGTCGTGCTGATTTTTTAGAATTTTTGAAACACATTTACTGCAGAACAATGGGATCTAACCGCTCACCATGTGGCCATGTTTCACTTCCCGCTCTGAAATGCAGGGATGTGGATAAACTAGGCTTTACCTATAGACTAAAATTGTGTTCTGCTAGAGAGATGAAAGTGGAAGATAGAAGAAAGTTTTTTACTAAGTTTATTAAAAATTAAAATCATTATAAATCTTTTAACTTGGAAAGACATAAAAAGAGAATAGAAAGTATTGTCTAAATCAGGATATTTTATGTATTTAGATTATTATAACTGACATTTAATGATCATAACATTCATTTAAATATTAATTATATTAAAGGTCCAAAAACTTAGTAGGTTTTATTGACAACAGCAAGATGTCACTAAATGTAAATACTGTAAATTATAAATTGTATTTGTAGTAGTCCTTAGTTATACTATCTGTTTCCAGATTTAATAATTTATAACCTTTTTAAATGGTTTCCAAATATTAGAAGCTCACTGGACTAAAACATTAGACGCCTTGCGTGTTTAAGGTGGTAGTAACGTCAGGCTCCTGCAGATGGCGCTGCATGAAGATGATGGGACTATAAATACCTGAGGGGTGTGAGTGACGGGATCCATACATTGAGAAGAGGTGCTACAGTGCAGGGAATGTCTCGTTCCATGTGTGGAAAATGGCTCCAAAGCAGATGATTAATGATTGGCTAAAAGGAGTGACTGCATTTGGGCGTGGCCAAAGACCATAGTGTGAAGGAAGTAGCTGAATCTGCAGGTGTATGGAAGTGTACGGTCATACAGGTCTACCAGCAGTGGCTAAAATCCCAGTCTACAGGGAATCCTCCTCTGCATTGTGCCAGGGAAGGCATCCACTAAATCTAGCCCAACTGCGCAATTCTTTGAGGTAAGAGTGTCTGAACACTGATGTGGCTACATCCAGAAACTTGTCCTGTCCATGCCCAATCCAGCCACAGCTGTTATTCGTGCTAGTAGAGGTATTACACACTTTTAGGCCAGTTTAAGTCACAGGTGACTTATTTTTTGAGCTTATTAATATTGTCCAAAGAAAAACATGGATCTACAGGACAGTAACTTCACAGGAGAGGTTATAAACGCTCTTAGCCTTTAATGTGAGTAAAGCAAAGGGTTTTACTCAAGGTGATTTGGGAGCCTACTGGCCTATTATTCATCAAACCTTCACACGGTGTTAAAGGCTGTGGCCATGTTCAAACAATGTACAAGAATAATACTTAGCAATAACGGAGATACATGTCTTTCTCCGAACAGCAACAAAGGGGTCTTTGAATTGACAGAAATGTGATGAAATGTAAGTTTATTCTGTTGCCGTCCACCGCTGGAGGGACTGGAACAGGAGGCAAGATTTTTCTGGCTCCTGGCTCCTTCTATTTGCCCACTGTGTGTGTCTTTCCCCTTGTTTTCCTTACAGTCTCTGTGTTTACTCCGAGGCTGTCTTCCCTGAGGCATTTGCTTGTGTTCTGTGTTTGGTTGATTGCCTAGCTTCATTATTGTTGGCTGTAAAAGTGCATTAACAAAGTCTCCACTGCCGAGTGTGATTCTAACGTGACTGGGCTCCACAGTGACCATCTTTAAAGCAATTCTAGTTAGATAAATTGGACCTACATAAAGAACCCCACCCCTATCCCCAAAATAAATATACATTGGCACAGTAGGTACCACTGTCAAGAAGAGCCTGGGTTGATACCCCCGCCACGCATCTGTGTGGGTTTTCGATGTGCTCTCCGGTTTCCTCCCACAGTTTAAAGACATGCAGTCAGATGCTAAGTTGCCCGCTAGGTGTGAGTATGAGTAAATGTGTCCGTTGGTTGTCTCCATCAAGACAAAAGTGGGACTGAAGATGTCCTGCTGCCTGTTTAGCATGGCACCAGTGCCGTCTTTGGCGATGCTGACATGGTGTTAACGGTCTGAGTGCATGTAGAGTCATGCAACTGTGTACCAATGGTGCTGAAACTGAACGGAATGACTAATCTGTCCGCCATCATAGCTGTTGAGTCACTCGAACAAATTGTCGGTTCTTTCTGTCCGTGGTTTGTGCAGGTCAGATTCTTCATGTCGCTGGTGCAGGCCTTTTTCCATCCACTGCTACCAACAGCATGCTAGGCTAGCATCTGCTTGACCGCTATGGTGCACAATACATTGGTAAGACCATCCCTCCTCCTGAAGCCCTACATTGTGACCCTTCTCCAAATCCTCCAACGGCTCCAAGTGCTTTTGACCTCTTCTTTGAGGCAAACTTGTCTTACAAAGGATGCTACCGACACAAAAGCCAGTCAGAATGGAAAGCATGTGCAACAGGAGGACAGTATGTAGTGGGTCAAGTACAGTGATAAGGCTGTAGAGTGATAAGAGTGTGGAACTTGGTCGATTCCCTCCCTTTTTGATGATGTGTGTAGATACAGGGGTTGGACAATGAAACTGAAACACCTGTCATTGTAGTGTGGGAGGTCTCATGGCTAAATTGGACCAGCCTGGTGGCCAATCTTCATTAACTGCACATTGCACCAGTAAGAGCAGAGTGTAAAGGTTCAGTTAGCAGGTAAGAGCACAGTTCTGCTCAAAATACTGCAATGCACACAACATTATGGGTGACATACCAGAGTTCAAAAGAGGACAGATTGTTGGTGCACGTCTTGCTGGCGCATCTGTGACCAAGAAAGCAAGTCTTTGTGATGTATCAAGAGCCACGGTATCCAGGGTAATGTCGGCATACCACCAAGAAGGACGAACCTCCACCAGCATCACGTAGTGACCTGGCCACTATCCTGCAAGAAGAATGGCTTTAAATCCCTCTGACCACTGTGCAGGACGCAGTATATGTCATTCCCAAGACCAACTGACGCGGTATTGGCCGCAAAAGGAGGCCCTACACCATACTAATAAATGATTGTGGTCTAAAACCAGGTGTTTCAGTTTCATTGTCCAACCCCTGTATATTGTCAGGAACAAATACATGGCAGCTAAACAATGTGTCTGTCTTTATCATTTCTGCAATGCATATTATTATTTAATGTTTTTAATAAAGTTAAATGATTAAATTTAAGTTAAATAAAGTTTATTAAACTTTCTAAAAGTACTTGCTCAATTACGAGGAGATTTTGGGTTGTAACCATGGGGAACGCATAGCTGTCCTCATCCAGAAGCCTGTAAAAGCCTGATGGCATTGTGTAATGGAAAAAGACCCACCTGGTGGGAAAACTGATGGAAACGTTAACATATCGCTGCAGTCAGAACCTCATTTCTCTTTGTTTATCATTTTGTACTTTAACAGAACACCAGCTGCCCACTAAAATGAACGAAGCAAAAGTAAAGCTCCAAAATTACTTTAAAAAAAACAAATTTCCTTCAATATTAAAGTTAGAGTCACCGTTCTGTAGACCCGAGGTTTTGCTTTGACAGCGGCGAGCCACATGAATGATGCAGTGTAAAAAGCAGATTTATAGTTTTAAGTTAAGCTGACTTTTAATTCCTTTTTTTACAGAACAGTGAATCAAGTAAATGAGCCAAGATTGAGACGTGATAGCCGATAGCAAGTTTTTCCCATTTTTATCCAATTACGTTGAATCAACTAGTTTCGCCTAATTCTGAAAGAAAATGAATTCATTTAATCAATTCATCTTCCATAATTACATTATGCTAGAATGCTTTTTTGAGTGAGTCTTATTTTATAGGAACTTCATCCTCAGCGCTGTACAGCTTTCTCAGTCACGGTGGAATCATCTCCAGGACTGATCATACTGATGATACTGCTGGAATGATTATAATATTTTACAGCTGTATACACATTCGGTTCTGTACTAGAATCATAATGGAATCATTTCATACATATCATTTCAACCAGATTGTTGCTTTTATAATAAATAAAACCTTTTTGAATGATGAGTCAAAATAAGCTTCCAAAACCCTGTGTTCAGTGATGTAACCAAGTAGTGCCAACCCATCCTGAAGCCAGTTTAACCTCACATGTAGAGCTGCTATGGAATTCAAATATTCAGCATTTGGATGCTATATACAAGGCTCCTCGGATGATGGTTTTACATGCCTACACTCTATGATTCGGTCCTGGTATGAAACGAGCTGTTTTCCCTTGTTTGGTGAGTTTTTGAATGATTACATGAGCTCTGCTCTGATTGGCCGGTTTACAGCAAGACAACACACAGACGCACCACATGGAAATAGACTAAATAAATCCGTGTAAATACGCTTCACCCTCATACTATTCAGTTAGCTATGCTAGTTACTTGGAGCTTGCTAAGAGCTAACATGACCTATACTAGCTGCATGCTCTTCTATGCTAGCTCTGCTCATCAGCACACCGTAGATTGAAGTTGTTTCCCACTATGAAGCTCTCAGTTTAAGATGATCTGCTTCAACCAGCAAACACTGCTACAATCACACAGCATGGCTGATACTTACTGCTGTCAGGGTTGTGATCCTTATTAAGGTGGAACTGCTCCTCTCCTCAGTCTCTTCAGTGTTAAATGCTAAGTATAGCCATTTCATATTGATGAAATTGATGACCAAGATTTAAGAAACTGTCCGGAGTGAACCAACGATGTTGAATTACAGTTGACCAGGATTCTGTTAAAGGTGTGGGAGCTGAAGCTGACTTCTTAGTCTGCTGCGTGTTTTGCGTATTTTCTATTCCACCTTAAAAGCTGTTGTAGTTACATTCTGCATTTGTAAACTTTTAAAGGCATTAGTCATGCAAAGTAGCATTTAAGGTGGAACGGAACTTTATTTTAAAACTAAGCTGGTGAATAGGAAGCTAATTTAAGCCTCGTTTTTTAACATCCACCATGCCTTGTTGAGAGTTTGGTTTCTTGAAAAGGGCATGAACAATGCTAATACATCTTTCACAGCCTTGGAATGACAGTAGGGTTGCCATCCTTCCTGTAAAATGCGGAATCGTCCTTTATTTGGCAAATAAATGTTGCGTCCTGTATTAAACCAATACGGGAGAATTGTTCCGTATTTCCGTAAATGTCCGTAAATGTGTTCCGTATTTCCGTAAATGTCCGTAAATTTGTTCCGTATTTCCGTAAATGTCTGTAAATGTGTTCCGTATTTCCGTAAATGTCCGTAAATGTGTTCCGTATTTCCGTAAATGTCCGTAAATGTGTTCCGTATTTCCATAAATGTCCGTAAATTTGTTCCGTATTTCCGTAAATGTCCGTAAATTTGTTCCGTGTTTCTGGAAATGTCTGTAAATTTGTTTCCGTATTTCCGTAAATGTCTGAAAATTTGTTCCGTATTTCCGTAAATGCCTGTAAATTTGTTCCGTATTTCCGAAAAATGCCTGTAAATTTGTTCCGCATTTCCGTAAATGTCCGTAAATGTGTTCCGTATTTCCGTAAATGTCTGAAAATTTGTTCCGTATTTCCGAAAAAATGCCTGTAAATTTGTTCCGCATTTCCGTAAATGTCCAATATACACGTCTGTCACACACAAGTTAATGACGACAATCTCTTCACCCCTCCTCCCCCACCCGGACTCAGCTCAAATACGGGATGCGCTCTGTTCTGTATTTCTTGTATGTCCGATAAACACGTGTTTCACACATGATTGATCACACTGTGCCCACACATGACATGGTCACACATGACCACGGCCCTGCCCTTTTTTATCATTTCTGAAAGGTGGCAACCCTAAATGACAGTCTAACGTGAATGTTGGGATTTGTATTTGTAGGAGGAGACAATCGTGTTTGAGGTTAACCGTATGTCCCGAACTCTCCTTATTCAACTGCCAATATACAAAGAATTGAACATGTCATGGCACATTTAAGGCTGTTTGCTATCAAACTTGTGACTCACTGATACCATGTGCTGCATACCGGGCAGAATATAAACACTGTAGATAGTGGCTTCAGCGTACTGAAGCTTTTAGCTTCCATTTTTAGCCGTAACTGGGAAACAGCACATGCAATATCAACATAGTCACAATCCACGCTTACGTGTCTCTCCTCTCAGGTGATGATGCTGTAACGGAGGAGAACAGGAAGACATGTGTCACACGAGATGTGTCGTAGAGTGATGGACACCTGACAGTGGTGAGGCCTCGGGGCCTTTGGTGAATGAACAGGAAAACAAAAGGAGGAGAGAGAGGGATAACACAGAACGTGAGCACAGTTCAGTCATAATACACCTTAGAAGAATTACAGGAAGGCTCCAGAGGGCGCTCAACGATGCCTCTATGCAAATCTATGCAAAAACTTAATTAGCCAAGAATATGCAAAAACCTTGACACGCCATCTTTCCAGCTACTTCAAGATACGAGCTGTAAAAGCACTGAGCAAAAAACACGTCGACGTTATCCCCCTTTGAGAAACTGCAACTGTTCTCCAGTCTCGCAAGGCTTCATGACAAAAGGAGGACTGTCACTCGACAAGCTGAACCTTCCGCAATAATAGGTAGACATCTCAGGCTCAGTGCGTCCCCGCAGAATACAAATGCATGCCTATGAATGGCGGCACATGCAAAGCTGACAAAATAACCCGTTTAGCGTAAAAGCATTATGCTAACATCAATGTCATGGCACACTCTGACATCCGTGATGTATGACGGCTGTGATATTAGCTTGATCAGCATTAGCGCGTGTGCTTTCGAGCACTGAAACCTGCTGGAAAGCGAATGGGCCTGTTTTCCTTTTTTCTTCTGGCTTGAGCACAAAACAATGAGGGCTGTGCTTTCGGGGTCTAATGTAATCGCTGGATGTAGAGGGAGATGAATGCACAAAGAATTCTAGTGTTGCGGGAGCCATTCGGAATGGGTCGATTGCAGCGGGCTGATTTAAAAACCACGCCATTAATTTTCTCCTTTCTCCTCTTTCTGTGCAATATGATTTCCCAAAAGCTTCTACCAATAAAACTGCAAATGCTGCTGCCTATGTGTTTAACTTTGTTGTAGTCAGCAGCCACATGACCTCACGGCTGGACTCAAACATTGGCATCTAGAGAATGAGAAGAATGAGAAGTATGGTTAGGCCAGGTTGATGTCCACTCACTTGATTGGAAACGGCAACCATAGACTTCTCTCGCTGCTCACATTGTTAGAAACACAGACCCTGTACATCAGCTCACTGGCCACTTTATTAGAAACACCAACCCTGTGTGTCCACTCACTGGCCACTTTATCAGAAACCGCAACCCTGAAATGCCACTCATTAGCCACTTTATTACAAACACAGTCCACATATATCCACTCACTGGCCACTTTATCAGAAACACCAACCCTGTGTGTCGACTCACTGGCCACTTTATCAGAAACAGCAACCCTGAAATGACACTTGTTGGCCACTTTATCAGAAACCGCAACCTTGTGTGTCCACTCACTGGCCACTTTATTAGAAACACCAACCCTGTGTGTCCACTTACTGGCCACTTTATCACAAACACAGACCACGTATATCCACTCACTGGCCACTTTATTAGAAACACCAACCCTGTGTGTCGACTCACTGGCCACTTTATCAGAAACCGCAACCCTGAAATGCCACTCATTAGCCACTTTATTACAAACACAGTCCACATATATCCACTCACTGGCCACTTTATCAGAAACACCAACGCTGTGTGTCGACTCACTGGCCACTTTATCAGAAACAGCAACCCTGAAATGCCACTTGTTGGCCACTTTATCAGAAACCGCAACCTTGTGTGTTCACTCACTGGCCACTTTATCAGAAACAGCAACCCTGAAATGCCTCCCATTAGCCACTTCATTACAAACACAGACAACGTCTATCCCTTCACTGGACACTTTATTAGAAACTTGGAACCTGGACATCCACTCACTGGCCACTTTATTAGAAACACCAACCCTGTGTGTCTATTTATTGGCCAGGTCCTGCACATTCACTCACAGGCCACTTTATTAGAAATACCAACCCTGTGTGTCCACTCACTGGCCACTTTATTATAAACCCATACCCTGTGTGTCCACTCACTGACCTCTCTATTAGAAGGACTAGTTCGGGAATTCCACTCACTGGCCACTTTATTATGAACCCCAACCCTGTGTGCCCACTTATAGACCCCATACATACACACACTGGACTCTTTCTCACTGGACACTCTATTGGAAACACCAACCTTGTGTGTCCACTTCACTGGCCATGGTATTAGAAACGCCAACTCTGCGTGTCCACTCACTGGCCACTTTATTAGAAACACCAACCCTGTGTGTCCACTCACTGACCACTGTATTAGAATCACCAACCCTGTGTGTCCATTTACTGGCCACTGTATTAGAAACATCAACCCTGTGTGTCCACTCACTGGCCACTGTATTAGAAACACCAACCCTGTGTGTCCACTCACTGGCCACTTTATTAGAAACAACAATCCTGAAATTCCACTAACAGGCCACTGACCTTATACTCCAATTCACTGGCCATTTTCATAGAGAAGCCGACCCTGTACTTTAACTCACTTGCCCTAGAACATTAACCCTTTGTGTCCACCCATTGCACACTGGTTTAGAAATACTGACCCTGTATGTGCCAGCCCCGTGCTACAGGCCACCCTCTAGCGCATGTATCATTTTTGGCCACAGGGCCACTGTTGACCAGATGTTATCTGAGTGTGATACAGACACAGTAGAGCCGTCACACAGTATTTACACACACCGGTGTGAGTGGCCTGCCCAAGAATATCCAGCCGACAGTGGTCCTGTTGATGAAAGGCTTGATAAAAGGCTTTATGATGGCTAACGCCAGCTGTGCATCCAAGAACTACAGTCTCTAACTGCACACCAGCAAAGACTGGGCTAGTCTAGGCATCCTTACAGTATGTTATCTGAAGCTGTCTGTTTACCTGTTAAGATCCCAGGAAAGCAGATTCCGCAGCAGCAGATACTGTGGGGATTATGAATATTTGTGACAGCACTTTGAAAAGTGCGTATCAGCCAGCAGGTTCATATCTCCGGGTGATTCCTAAACGGATGTATTAAATACCCGATGATTCGGAGCAAATTGTCACGGCAGGTAGAGATTGTTTGATTCAGGAAACGTTTTGGCACCGTAGAGATAACAGCATTAATTAATTGTGTGCCATGATGGCGTGTGCCGGAGTCATAACAGCGGTATGGGGCAGATATGAATCATTTCGACTCTTTCTGCAATTTAACAGTCAAAGATAATGACTGCCAGGTCAAAGTGAATAAATACATTTCAACAGGCCACACAAAGCCATTTTACATGCTCTGTGAATTAGCCACAACTGTGCTCCCAAAAACTGCACGTACAGTAACATACTCAAGGCCAGTTTTTGTCCACGACGCAGCTGTGTAATTCTGAGCAGGAAGCCCGCACTATGAGCTACAGAATGGAACAAACTACTTGATTACATAGCATAGGCGGAAATCATGGGGAGGGCAAGGGGGTCATAACCTCCCCTTCCTGAGAAGAACAGAGGGTTGCCCCCCTTAATATATCATAGGAACTGCTTATTATAGACACAAAACAAAAGGCTTTAAAGCTTCACAATGCTCACTGCTGTTTGGTTGACTACAGCTTTGGGTTCAGACGGGCACATCAACAAGCCTGCAATGCTGGGGTCATCAACATGGCTCATACACTCGTACTCAAAAGAAGAGTTGAACAAATAGGCAACCAAAGACTGCTCTCGCTGCTCACATTGCTAGAAACACAGACCCTGTACATCAGCTCACTGGCCACTTTATTAGAAACACCAACCCTGTGTGTCCACTCACTGGCCACTTTATCAGAAACCGCAACCCTGAAATGCCACTCATTGGCCATTTTATCAGAAACAGCACCCTGAAATGCCTCTCATAAGCCACTTCATTACAAACACAGACAACATATATCCCTTCACTGGACACTTTATTAGAAATACCAACCCTGTGTGTCTATTTATTGGCCAGGTCCTGCACATACACTCACAGGCCACTTAATTCGAAATACCAACCCCGTGTGTCCACTCACTGGCCACTTTATTATACACCCCTACACCGTATGTCAAAAGAAGAGTTCAACAAATAGTTGCACCCAGAGGGAATCAACCGACAAAAAGGCAAGGAGGGGCCTCCTCGCTGTACCTGACTGACCCAACAGCCAGGACTGCAGACATTCAGCGAGCCCTCCTCATGCCCTCCATGAGTCATCCTGTTACTGCCAGACCCATTGGTAGACGACTACAACACACAGGACTGCATGCATGCAGACGGCTGCAATGACTGCCCTTAACACCACATTAAGGTCGCCACATGGTTGTCACATGTCACACGTCCAGAAGACCTGGTGTCACTCCACCTCCACCCCTACCGCACCATCTGCAGGAACTGTGTAGGAATATTCAAGCTGCATGGGATGGATTATCACAGGACATCATTAGGAACCTCTATAACTCCATGCCGAGACGTCTGCCATGTTGCATTAGCAAACATGGCGACCCAACACCATACTGAGAGACAGACTTCTGTATGTGTAGCTTAATAAATATTGATCATACCAGTCTAAATTTATCATCATTTATTGTTTTACTATAAAAAAAACTTGCATGGCTAAACTGCAGGTACAGTAACACATCTGTACATGGCGTTGATCCATTCATAATGACATTTCCACACATTGTGAACAGCTCATGTGTTCAAATGATGCATAAAAGTAAAAACCTGAAAAAAATGGAATCATTTTTTTTATTGCACAGCAACAACATATTATCTCACTCAGACACTTTGTATGGCTGTATCAGCTTCCTTATTTTAATTTTGTTGGAAAGTGAGAAGCATTACAAATATAGCGCCCGGCAACCGTACATTGCAATAATCACCAACGCTGCCTAAATGTCTGGAGATTACAACAGAACTAAATTTGCTGCCACCCCCCTTTGAGCAGTTAGGCCAACGTAATTATGAGGACTCGTCATATCTCAGCACACGTGTATCTGTTTACAAGGCTATCATGACCCCTCAAACTGCGGGCATGCAGATGCACCATTTAGATAGAGAACAACAGACAATGCGGCATCTCTGTATTTATATCTATGCCCTGAAGCACCTTAGGTGTCCCCTTCAGGAACTGCTATTGAGAATTGTGTTCTGTTTATTGTCCTTCCCAACAGTGGGAATGAAATATCCACCCATGCTGTAGCCTATATACGGACAATGAAGACCATTGTTCTTAAATTGTTCACTTGCATCCATAAGAGGCATCACCTCCCTCCAACTTCTGTCATGAACTGTAATTAACTTCAGGACGGCCAACACTTGTAAGAACCGATGTTATGATTTTGTTATATGTTCATCCTGAACTTCTTACCTACCTTGTTCTCACATGTGACATCTTTAATCAGTAGTCCATTAGATACGTAACAGACCAGCGGGAATTGCCTCACTACCCTTTCCTCTGTGTGATCCGAGTGCTTCTCCTTAACCCTCTTTCCTATTGTCGTATACTGCACAGTATTTTGATCTATATAGCTATCCGTAGTTGCAGTTCAGGAAGCACTAGAGGATATTGGGTAATGTAGTTTTTGATGGCCCTTCCCTGGAGTAACAATTGGAGAGTTGCTGTATATTTTCCTACCACAGTAAACGAAATAATCGTTCCACCGTCTCTGTGTGAGTTCATATTTCGTGTGGGATACAACACCATTTTTGTTCAGAAAATTTGACGAAGTGTCGTTAAGATCTGAGCCTAGTAGTGTTTGGAATTGCATTAGAGTGAGAAGGTAGAGCTTCCTGTATGCTATCATGTCTTCTATCACTGTTTAAAAGAGGCACCATGCTGGTCTGCCTTCTACTGTATTGCACGTTTAAGGTGGTAGCAACATCAGGCTCCTGCAAGGATGATTGTGTGTGTTAGTGTGAGTGACAGGATTCATAGATTGAGAAGAGGTCGCACAGTGCAGTGAACGTCTCATTCCATGTGTGGAAAATGGCTCCAGAGCAGATGTCAATGACTGGCTAAAAGGAGTGACTGCATTTTGGCATGGCCAAAGACCATAGTGTGAGGGAAGTAGCTGAATCTGCAGATTTATGAAGGCGCATAGCCAAATGGAGGGTAACGGCAGTGGCTAAAATCCCAGTCTACAGGAAATTCCCCTCAGAATTGTGCCAAGGAGGTCACCTCCAAATTTGGCCCAACTGCACAATTCAGAGAATGTCTGAACACTGATATGGTCTACATCCAGAAACGTGTCCAGGCTATAGCAAGTAGAGTTGAAGCTGTTATTCATACTCACAATGGTATTACACACTGTTAGGTACGACCCTGTTAGGTACCACCCTGTTAGGTACCACCCTGTTAGGACCACAGTTTGGATGCTCGTATGATGTCAGCAGCAGGGTAAGCGTATCAGCATGACAACACCTTGAACCTCTATTGTCTGTTTAAACAAAATTTGTAATCGACGACGCTGCAGTGACCAAACGGATGTAAATGGTGACCTAGAAAAATGACCCTTAATGGCCAAAAAGAGGAAGTGCTGTTGAAACTGTGGTGATGTGTTATGGTTGACTGGTATGCTGCTCAACTAGGTGACTAGCTTAACCAGCACCATATCAGCATAAACCAGTTCAGACCAGCATGGAACTCATGCTGTTCATTAGTCTTTTCTGTTGCCTGCAGACACCTGACACTAGCATAAACTCTGCAGAGCAATAACCATGAGGTATTAGTTCTGCAGCTGATATCACATTATAGCTATAGTGAGAACGCACACACCGCCTCTCTTTGTGTTTGTTTTTCCCTTTGTTTCTCTTTTTCTCTCTCTCTATCTCTCTCCTAACTGAAAGCTAAGTGGATATCTAGAATGGAGCATATGGACAGCTGTCTCGCTTATTGGCCTGATTGCTTCAGCAGTGTGGAAAACATGATCTCGTCTTACTTAGCCACTCCACGGGCCAGTCCGTGGAAGCCGCTTGTGCACAAACAATCAATGCGAGATGAAAGCGGCGGCAGCAGAACGCCGAGCGCCGAGGTGGCCTGCCTGTCTGCGTTTTAAAAAGAGAAGTTTGGCCCCGGCGCTAACAATTAGCGTGTTTAAATACACATGGCTGACGATCCATCTGCCTTTCTGTCACTCTGTCAACTTTTCACGTACACTCTCCCGCTCACGCTCTCTCCATGAATCACCACTACGCCTCACAGCTTTTAGCCAAGGCCCGTATCCGCTTTCCCTTAACGTGACAGCTTGGCTAAAAGGACTTCAAACATATGCACACATACACACAAACACAGAACCATAGAAGTGTGCGCTTCAAATCGACTAATTAAAGGCCGAGGCAATCTCTGTGGTGACTTAATTGCAGCCAATGAAATGTTCTCGGGGAAGCACATCCAGACGAGAATTACTCACTGTTTACTTCCAGCAGGCTTCTTCGAAAGTATGAGGACAGACTGGGCAAATGAAACATTTCGACCTGGGCTGCCTAAATGGAGAACTTAAAGAGAACTGGTTCTGGATCAAAATTACACAGAAGACTCTTACTTTGTAAACATGGCAATCTTAATCCATAAATGTTGCAGTTATTGACATTAATAACTAAAGTTTCAATTTCAGTTTAGCTTTGTGATTATACACAGAGGTACAGTATAATGGAACGTGTATAGTATGAGCTGGGGCATGAAGTGGGCCAG
Organism: Prochilodus magdalenae; assembly: GCA_024036415.1. NCBI lineage: Eukaryota > Metazoa > Chordata > Actinopteri > Characiformes > Prochilodontidae > Prochilodus > Prochilodus magdalenae. The sequence continues at coordinate 218,589 of JAMWET010004505.1, forward strand.
TAATCAGCGGTACACAGTGCCTTCTACATATCAGTCTACATACCTGCACATTCCCACACAACATTCCAACACAAGAATATTTACCAGATAGACAGATAGATAGATAGATAGATAGATAGATAGATAGATAGATAGATAGATAGATAGATAGATAGTTGATCAAGAAGAAATTTTAGCAAATATCAGGAACCAGCTGTAAACAAAAAGTGATCAGCATGATTTATCACTGTTTGCTCAGGTCAAATATTTAATAACTATATAGAAACATATTTATATAGAAATAAACATTAAATACTCACAAAATTAAATCACATATATTAAGTATTGTAAGTATTGATATAAAGTTTATTTGTGTATATTGTGCATGTGTGTGTGATTGTGTGTGTGTGCATATATATATATATATATATATATATATATATATATATATATATATATAAAATGGATGTAATGCTTGTACCTTTAAATAAGTTGAATAAATGAGTGTTGTGATCATCAGAGATATCTGTTCTAGTATCTTTTATTAAACACAAGATGGGAATTGCACTGATTTGCCAAAGATTCTATATAATTCAGTGGTTAAAATGGTTTTATTAAAGAGAAACTTAATTGCTCAAGCTTTTTGAGACAAACTCTTGGGACAGCTGGTTCCCATCACCAAAACTATGAAGTCAATGCCACTGTGGACTTGTACATGGATGGAACGACAGTAAAAGCCTCTTGACTTGACTTCATAGTTTTGGGGATGGGAACCAGTTGTCTTAAGAGTTTCAATCAATCAATTAATATTTATTTGTATAGCGCTTTTTTACAATAAACGTCTCAAAACTGCTTCACAGAAAGTCAATCAATCAATCAACATTTATTTTTATAGCACTTTTTACAACAGATGTTGTCACAAAGCAGCTTTACAGAGAATCTGGTGTTCGAGCCCCCAATGAGCAAGCCGAGGGGGACAGTGGCAAGGAAAAACTCCCTTAGTTAGGAAGGAAGAAACCTCAAGACGAACCAAGACTCAAAGGGGGAACCCATCCTCCTCGGGTCAACACCAGATACAAGACAGCACTAGAAAGCAGAGTGTAATAAAAAAAGTCAGTTTGTTATAAAGGAAAAGAAAAACAGAGTTAATGTACAGATGTAGAAAAGGGAGGGGGGAAACCAGGTCCAAGCCCCCCTTTTGCAAGCCAGAGGCAACAGTGGCGAGGAAAAACTCCCTTGAGTGAGGAAGAAACCTCGAGAGGAACCAGGCTCAAGGGCGGAACCCAACCTCCTCAGGTCGAACCTGGACAAAGAGAAAAAGACAGAACTAACAGGAAAGGGAGCTCAGAACATCCATTAGATCCCGTCTTGATTAGTCCAGGAGGGAGTAACTGCAAAGATGGAGCCGACCCATAGATAGAGTTCATAATCAGAGCCAGACGCTGGTCAGTGTAAATGTAAAAAACGCTGGTCAGTGTAAATGATGCTCCAGTGCCTCTAGCTGCTCTGGGGGTTCCAATGTGATCACTCCGGAGAAATGTCATTCCTGTGCTTAACAAAGAGGGGGAAGGAAAGAGAGAAAGAGAGACAGAGACTGATTAGGAGGACTAAGAGGTAGACATTGTAACTTGTATGAATTGAGTGCATGTAGTCCTGAGAGTCCTGGAGTTTGCCTCCAAAAGCTGGCTGTGAGCAGTGGCCATGCTGAGTAGTTCGTCCTGATATCTGAGACGTTGTTTTGTGATATTGTAATTACGTGTTGGCTTTACAAACATTCTTAAAGCGCTTTATTTTCATCCATTCATGGCGGAGGGGTACATGTAGGGAGTTGTAAGGCAAAATAGTCCGTTCCTTTTTTCTTTCTTTTTTGACTTTTCATTATTGCCATCACAATCATCGCATCTAAAACCTCACATGTACAGGGGTTGGACAATGAAACTGAAACACCTGGTTTTAGACCACAATCATTTATTAGTATGGTGTAGGGTCTCCTTCTGCGGCCAATACAGCGTCAGTTCATCTTGGGAATGACATATACTGCATCCTGCACAGTGGTCAGAGGGATTTTAAGCCATTCTTCTTGCAGGATAGTGGCCAGGTCACTACGTGATGCTGGTGGAGGTTCGTCCTTCTTGGTGGTATGCTGACATTACCCTGGATACCGTGGCTCTTGATACATCACAAAGACTTGCTGTCTTGGTCACAGATGCGCCAGCAAGACGTGCACCAACAATCTGTCCTCTTTTGAACTCTGGTATGTCACCCATAATGTTGTGTGCATTGCAATATTTTGAGCAGAACTGTGCTCTTACCTGCTAACTGAACCTTCACACTCTGCTCTTACTGGTGCAATGTGCAGTTAATGAAGATTGGCCACCAGGCTGGTCCAAATTAGCCATGAGACCTCCCACACTACAATGACAGGTGTATCAGTTTCATTGTCCAACCCCTGTACGTTCGCTGGAGGTTTTATAGGAAATAAAAGGGCCATATTTGTGTTGTAGACTTGGTGACTGCTGGTTATCATCATCACCCCAATAAAGAAATCTGAGTCTGTACATTTCTCAACAGCTAAGCATCTCTCAAACGCCTCTGAATGACTTTCTATCACCGTGACAGGATTATGCAAATGTCTGGATAATCAGATGGGTGGAACTCACGTTCAATGATTTTCTAAAACCGGCCAATACATGCACTGACATGTGAATAAAGCCAGTACCAGCACTTCTTACTCCAAGCACATAAACATTCTACACAATCAACAGATAATAAACAGAATACTAAAGTGTACAAGCCGGAGTGTAGTGGTGCGTACAGGCGCGTATACACAGAGGTACACATAGAGGACCTGCAGAGGAATTTAAAAGCAGCTCACTTTGTCCACTTTGGTCCCTCCCTGATCCTCAGAGGTGTGTGCACTCTGCTCCCCTTCCTGAAATCAGCCATCATCTCCCTGGTTTGATCTGTATTCAGTGCCGCATCATGCGAATCGGACAGCACAATCGAGTCTCTAGTGTCTGGCGGTGCGAGTCGAAACTTTCCCTACTGAAAAATCAGTGCAGGCCAGCATGCAGTCCATGCAGCATACAGACATCACAACAGAGTGTGTGCTGCTAGTATGATATTCATTCATTAGATATGTTTTTGCAATGTATAAATATGGCCAAATTCGATTATATGTAGCCTTTACAAAGGTTAATCAGGCCCCTAGTGGCTTTAATAATTTAAAAAAGAAAGAGGCGGACTAACAGGTCTTTGAGGGCCAGAATTTTTGCTGATTGGCAGGTGTTCAAATACTTATTTGCAGCAGTAACACACAAATAAATTATTAAAAAATCATACATTGTGATTTCCTGGATTTTTTTTTTAGATTATGTCTCTCACAATGGACATGCACCTAAGATGAAAATTTCAGACCCCTTCATGATCTCTAAGTGGGAGAACTTGCAAAGTCGCAGGGTGTTCAAATACTTATTTTCCTCACTATATATATATATATATATATATATAGCTGTTTCAGTGTAAATTGTCCGTTTGCGAACCATCATGTATCTAGTCCAGTTTTGGTTATTGTTTTTTATGTCTTTTTAATATTCTTGTGATTTTTGGTTTGTGTGTTGCTTTGCCGTTGCTCGTTGATTATTTTATCCCTCTGTTTATCCCTTTTGTTTCCTTTTCTTTATGTGGCTTCTGCTGCTTGCCAGCCAGCCATTGTAAATAAGAATATGTTCTTAATGGATTGCCTGGTAAAACAAAAATAAACAAAAATAATATTTAAAAAATGATCTTTTGTAAATATACTTGCCTAAAGAATAGTTATCCCTTTTGTTTCCACTGGATGCTGCAGTGCTATAACTAAGAGTATGTTCTTAATGGATGGGTTCTTAATGGAGGAAGATAAACAAAAAAAGGTTAAAAAATGGAGTAAATAAGTGATGATGAATTTAGACTAATATTTATGGAGCTACACATACAGAAGTAGCAGCTCTCAGTAAGGCGTTGGGCCGCCATGTTTGCTAATGCAACATGTCAGACGATTCGGGATGGAGTCGTAGAGGTTACTAATGGTGTCCTGTGATAATCCATCCCATGCATCTTGAACATTCTCACACAGTTCATGCAGATGGTGCAGTAGAGGTGGAGGTGTAGTGACACCAGGCCTTCTGGACATCTTGTTGCTGACCACGGTGCCTCCACCCATGGATTTTGTGGTCGTCTCCACCAGGACAAAAGTGGGACTCATCACTGAAGATGACTCGCTGCCATTCTGAGTCACTCCATGATAGTCTGGCACGACAGTGACTCTTTTCTTTAGGGAGTGGTATTATGCCAACAAGCCAGGGCTAGCTGGTTAGCATGCTAGCTGAAGTACATATCTTTAACACGTTAAATAGACCATTATGTATTCACATTCTTTAATTTACTGTAGAACATATTAACTGACTCACATGCTTTGGCGGCCCATGTTGTGTCTCATTCATTTAGCACCAGCAAACTGACGGCAGACTTGTGACCTGCTAGCATGTGTAGCGGAAATGATGCACCTGTCCTTCAGCAAGGCTCCTTGTGAATGCAGAAGGTGGTGATGGAGTGTGTGGCGGAAGTGTGGGGCGAGGGTGGCACGTCTAACACCGGCGTGCCAGTTTCTCATTCATGCTTGACTGGCACTGGAAACACAAGCCACCCAGAAGACCTCGGCGCCGTTACCAGATCCGCTAATTAGCTTCATTTGCTAAGAAAACAAACTAGGGCCAGATGGCGCAGCTAGCGAGCTTTCATCGATCTCGAGTCCCGCTCGTGCTCCCGCTCAGGTTGGAGGTGGGTTGTCGGGACCAAGAACCATTCGGAAAGGGGCACTCCCCCTGAAGTGGAACGCTGGTTGGCAGCCGGGGAAGTTTGGAGGGGGTAGAGTGGGGTGTGGGGACAGAAAACTAGGCAGACTGATGCATGGAAATGAGCAGTTTTAGGTGTTGGAGAACTCTTGGCAGGGGGGAATTTTTGGACAAGAAATTTACAATCTTCATAAACCAGCTTGGAATCCTAGGGCAGACGGTTTAACCAGTGTACAGTAATAGTCAAAATGGTGTCTAATGATTTACTGGACCACCAATCATGCTGCTTTGGACCCGGTGATTCTCAGAGCAGGCCCTTATTGGGGTTAATACTGTTAACACCATGGAACCTCAGAGGAAAGGCGCGCAACTGGTTTCATTTATAACGGGCCTTGCTGCAATGTTTGGAGTTTCCTCAATGACTTTAACCTTGAGCTTTTTAAAGAACGGATAGCTCAGACTATTTACGGTCTGAAGTCTCCTCTCTTTCTAATGGAATATATACTCCAGGCACAGAAAGGAGCAAAGAATTCGATAAATAAGAAAAAAAGGGGGTGTGCAGGAGGCACTTACAGTAATTCAGCTCTGTATCTGTGTGTGTGGCCCACCGCCATGAGCACACTGTCAGTAGTAACTCTTGTATCGCTTTCATACACTACATTCATTTTAGCTAAATAACATGATTTAGGAATGTGTGCCAGTAATCTAATCTAGTAATGTGACTCTCCTGGGATTGCTGTCCTCGCTTCCTCTCTGGCTTTTTTCCCTTATTAAGGCATCCTCTGTGCACACATACATATATACATGCATACAGACACACCCTTATATGTGCACACGAGTTCCATCTTGCGGTGCTGTGCTGGGCCTATTAGGCTAAGTTGCTGTCATCCTGGCAAGATTTACCTGAAGATATTCACCCACAATGCACTGTAATTTCTCACAGAACCTCCAACGTCTTCCTCGTTTTCCCATGTCTATGCAATAGCACTTGTACAGTGACATGCCAAAAGTCATGGGATAGCAATACGTAAACTGATTATGAAGTGCTGTTATCTCATAGGACGGCTTGGGAATGGCCACAGCTGTACAAGTAGAGAGGTGCTATGTGGTGTAGAGTGAGATGGAACACTGGCCAGTGTGGTCAGGCCAAAGCCTTGCAAAGTATCAGGGTTTGAGGTTTTGCCATATAACCCATGATCCCCAGTTGCCAACAGGGCACGTTGCTTGCAGGCTGCTTGTTCCATACTGGTGTGGGGTGTGTTCTCATGGCATGGGTTGGGTTCACTGGTCCACCTAAACATGTCTACGTTTCATTGTTAAGTGACCCTTTGTGCCCCATCATGTCCCCCGAGCAATGATAGGATATTCCAGCAGGATAGTGCACCGTGCCATCAGGACCAAGTTGTCCACAACGGGTTCGAGGAGCATTCTGGAGAGCTCAGACGAAGGATGTGGCCTAATAATAATTCACGTCGCCTTGCCATGAGCATGCTGGCCAATATTCAGCCTCACAACTCAGCCATGTGTGGCTGAAGCTGTGTGGCCCAACTGTCCCTGGAGGTAACAGCCCTTTGTGATCAATGTACATACTGCTGTAGCATGACTCTCAGTGTGTCAGTGTGGAGAGCCGCAGGTGGGTTAAATATCTGTACAGGTGAGACATCACCGTAACACGTTTAAAGGTGCAATATGAAAGTTTTTAGTTTGAAACATCGCAAAAAGAGCTAACCATATTTCCAGAATCTGAAGCAATAACAGTTTTGAGGGAGTGTCTTAGACATCTATGTGTTGTGTTGCAGAGATATCTACTGATATTAGCATGCTAATTAGCAAGCCTAGCAAGCCTGGGCCTGCCATGTGTCATAACTCCACTTTGTATCTCAAAAAGTGATAGTGAGTCAGCATGACAGGATGAAAAAGTAGCGATGCTGCCCCAACCATCCATTCTAATTACTTGTCAATCATGCTGAAGGTGCTGTTTCTGGTAAGATCATTAAAGACAGATATCCAATTAAAGGAACAGTAAATGTTTCTTCTAGACTTGTTAATAAACAGCTGTTAACGCCAACATTGAGGAGGAGGAATAATACATTTCCTCATTTACTACTATGGGGGGGACACCGCTGCCCCCTATTTGTTTGGAGTATGAATTGAACAGGTTGTATCGTCTTACAAACTGCTCCTTTAAAAAAAAATCAAAGGTGCCAGAAAGGCTTTTTGTATTCAGACATTCATTTTTGTGAGTCAGATTTATGTGAGGCTATAATTTTAAGGTTTAGTGTCAGTAGAAGTTTCCTTTAAACCATATGTCTAAGTCAGTGACCTAGCACAAGAGTCTTGGCACTCTGTCCACAAAACTAAGGGTCAGGGGTGCATCAGGGGGGTGCCGCCGTTGTGCCATAGGTGTGAAGTAGGACAGAAATATCATAACTGTGCTTTAACACATTAAAAACTTAAATGACACTAAGACTGGGGAGCCTCAGCACTGATGCAATGATATGCAAAAGTTTGGACGCCCCTGGTCATGTTACATGTGCTGTTGATTTTCTAAGTGAAAACAAGTTACCACATTTATTACAGACAAGACGCAGACAGATGGCATTTTTCCTGCTAATTTAAGTGCAGAGTTGTATTTATTTGCAGGGTTTAACAAGAGGGATTAATACAGAAAACAGAACTAAATATAAAATGCAATTACTTCTGCACATGCCACAGTTTTCTTTTATTATTGTAACAATCAAACAGTAATTGTGCAATAAATGGCCGCTGACTGATTCTTCATTTGGCATAATAAAAATTAAAACAGATGCTTTTATTACAAGTTTATCAAATCACTGCATTATGAAGCTACAAGCCAGGATGCTACACGGCTCTGATCCATCCACTTTTCTGTTGTATGAAATTATGGATGAATTCATGGGAGAAAGAGCTCTTGCTAACACAGATGTACAGGGGTTGGACCATGAAACTGAAACACCTGTCATTTTAGTGTGGGAGGTTTCATTGGACCAGCCTGGTGGCCAATCTTTATTAATTGCACATTGCACCAGTAAGAGCAGAGTGTGAAGGTTCAGTTAGCAGGTAAGAGCACAGTTCTGCTCAAAATACTGCAATGCACACAGCATTATGGGTGACATACCAGAGTTCAAAAGAGGACAAGTTGTTGATGCACGTCTGGCTGGCGCATCTGTGACCAAGACAGCAAGTCTTTGTGATGTATCAAGAGCCACGGTATCCAGGGTAATGTCAGCATACCACCAAGAAGGACAAACCTCCACCAGCATCACGTAGTGACCTGGCCACTATCCTGCAAGAAGAATGGCTTAAACTCCCTCTGACCACTGTGCAGGACGCAGTATATGTCATTCCCAAGACGAACTGACACTGTATTGGCCGCAAAAGGAGGCCCTACACCATACTAATAAATGACTGTGGTCTAAAACCAGGTGTTTCAGTTTCATTGTCCAACCCCTGTAAATGTGAAGTGCATTTTTCTGAGTTTCTGCCATAGTTTTAAATCAATTAAACACACCCACTCAAGACTCGGGTAACTCATAGTGCTGCTCGTCTCACTCGGACAGAACTCACGTGATGGTAACTTCTACACTAAGGCTAGAGACATGCGTGCTGTTTGGCCATGCGTCCACATAGACCACCGACTGCATCATGAACATAACGGTTCACATACTTGCCTGTATGTGCTAGGCATGTTACGGGAGGCTTCCTCTAGGGGGCAGACTATTCTGTTTGTCCACCATGTTCCACTGTGCACTGATGTAAAGGTCTCGGATTTGTTTCCATTTAAATAATACTGATCTCTCGCCAGATGTTGTGACCAGCATATTTTAATACAGATGTGTATAGCTGCGAACTTAGTCACATGGCCATGCTGAGTTCCTGCACTGCCCCTAGGGTTCCTGTGTGTACTGCACTTTGTGCACATGTAGTGTCAATTTCAGAGAATGTGCACAACGGATGCACCACATGGATGCAGGGTACGCGAGGCAGCCATCATGCATAAGTGAACACGCAGTTAACAGCAAGCATATCTCCAGCCTAAGGGGAACGCTTAGCATGTGTGTAATTTTGGATCTGATTACCTGCAGTAATGCATGTAAATGGAGGTTATCCTCAGACTGTTGAGTAGAGTGTGCATATGAACACCAGGAACCTGAATTGCCTCAGTCTAAATCTATCAGAATGAGTTCAATCAGACTGCTGAAACTCTTTGCATGCAAACACAGCCAGTGATAATGGCATTTCAGACATTGCCATTTATTACCAAGGATTAGAAGTGCTTGGGTGCCTCCGCTACACCAGTGGTCCAACCCAGAAAACATTCTGAAGCCTTCTAAGCATTTCTAGGACTGAACATCCAGCCGCATGACCACCGGTCCTCATCTGACTGTGCTCCACCACTTTTCTCCATAAATCCAATTCAGTAGTTCTCCCATCAAATCATGTCAGCAGTTCCTCCGTCACTGAAAGTGATGCTGGGACATCGGATAAACCTGGCGGTGAAAAGAGAAAAGCAAACTGCATATGCTAAGCTGCTTGGTAAAGCCAGCGGTGGTCTGAGATTTATTTCTGTGGAGCCGTCCTGAAAGATTTATTCCTTGTCTGCGGTCTATTAGATTGCATTGTTTTATTACTGAATGGAAGGACAATTTCAAGGGAACTCTGTGAGGCTCTGTGATACTTGTTCAGTATCAAGGTTCTTCTAGGAGAAAAGAGGCTCAAATGAGCAATTCTAAAGCATTCAGTGCGTTATGTTTGTTAGCCACGGAGCCATTGAGGGCTCGTCTTTTTCTGCCCTCGTGGAAGAGCAGGCACACTGTCTCACAGCCGTGGTATGGGCTAATGCAAATAAAGCCACTCCAGCCTGTTTTCCAAACACACATGAAAAGGCTAAGCTGATAAGATGCACTGTAGGTGGTTCAGACTGGTTTGATATGAAATGCACTGTTCTAGAGAAACATGCCGAGTCAAAATTATTCATAGTGGTGGTGAGGGGAACCAGACGACTAAGGTATTCACTATTCATAAAGGCCAGTTTACTAGAAGCTTTTATTAAACTGTGTATTTAATGGTTATGAATATGCTGCTCTGTGGCTAGGACTTTGTTTTATGATAGCTGCGGCCTAAAACTTTTGTTCATGGGAGAGGGGTTTGATGGTGGACACTGCGATGCAGCTGTTTCAGCATTGAAACACTATATAGAGACACGTGTACACTATATGGTATTCACTCACCCATCCAAAGCAGTGAATCCAAGTGTTCCAATCACTACCATGGCCACAGGTATATAAAACCAAGCACCTAGGTATAGTGGGCCAAAGTTGACTACTTTCTGCAGTGTCAATCGCTGAAGACCTCCAAACCTCATGTGGCCTTCAGATTAGCTCAGGAACAGTGCACAGAGAGCTTCATGGAATAAGTTTCCATGGCCGAGCAGCTGCATCCAAGCCTTAGATCGCCAAGTGCAGTGCAAAGCACCAAATGCAGTGGTGTAAAGCACACCACCACTGGACTCCTCTGGAGTGAAGAATTACGCTTCTGATGGAGTTGGATGGTCTGGGTTTGGTGGTTGCCAGAGAAATGGTACTTGTTTGACTACATTGTGTGAATAAAGTTTGGTGGAGGGGGGATTATGGCATGGGGTTTGTTTCCAGGCGTTGAGCTTGGACCCGTAGTTTAAGTGAAAGGAACTCTTGATGCTTCAGACCAAGAGATTTTGGACAATTTCATGCTCACAACTTTGTGGGAACAGTTTGGGGATGGCCCCTTCCTGTTCTATCATGACTGTGCACCAGAGTGAGGTCCATTAAGACATGGATGAGCGAGTTTGGTGTGGAAGAACTTGACTGCACAGAGCCCTGACCTCAACCCGATAGAACACCTTTGGGATTAACATAGATATGGCCTATATCCAGAAACTTATTCATGCTCGTGTTGGTGCTGCATGCTATTGGGTATCGTTTCATTTACATTTACATTTAAGGCATTTAGCAGACGCTCTTATCCAGAGCGACTTACAACCGTGCTTAGTGTTCTGTTGGATAATATTCCAGCTAGTACAGGAAGTTTAGAGCCTAAAACTCACCACGAGCTCAGACACTGCCCGAACAGGGGGCCAGTGCTGGTACCTAGAGAAAGGTCATTATAAGTGCAACACAATACACATTGACAAAGGTCATTATAAGTGCAATACAAAAAGGTTATTAAAGTGCCACACGATACACACAATTTACACGTCTGCTAGAGCTCACTCACTTAAGTGCTTTACGAAGAGATGGGTCTTCAGTCTGCGTTTGAAGACCGCGAGAGACTCCACTGTTCTGATGCCCAGTGGGAGTTCATTCCACCATCTGGGAGCCAGGACAGAGAAGAGTCTGAACGCTTGACGAGCTGTACATGAAGCACGAAGGGCTCGAGGTACAGCTCGACTCTTCACCATTGCCATAAGGTAGCTAGGCGCTGGTCCATTCTTGGCTTAGTAGGCCAGCATCAGAGTTTTAAATCTGATGCGGGCAGCAACAGGAAGCCACTGAAGGGAGCGCAGCAGTGGAGTGACGTGGGTGAACTTCGGAAGGTTGAAGATGAGACGGGCTGCAGGTGCAGCCACCAGTGACTCGTTTTTTTTGTCTGGTGATCTTATTTGGCTTTAGGCAGCTCGATCACCTGCAGAGAAATCCAAGTTTGTAAGTTGCACCATATCCAACTGCAATATAGGACTGTGTAATTCTCAGAGATGGAACTGTGCTAACATTTAGCACACCCATTAAAACCTGCATTAAAGCAACCCAGGTGAAATCCTGTACTTTAAATGAAAAAATAATAAAATTCTAATTCAAATCCATTATGGACACAATTTCAGTTCACATTGGTCAGGGCATTAAACTTGTAGAACTTATTGGACCTCAGAACCTCTACAAGTTCAAATGCCTAGTCAAACATATGAAGGAACAAAGCTACTACAGGCCTTCGGTGGCCTTAAACACTGGGCGTCCTAAGGCTCGTCTGTATCCTGTTCACCTTCTTAAATGACCAGCCATGTTTAAAGGTGAACATCAGTGGGAACATGTGCCTGGGTGACAGACCAAAGTCGTTTTCATAAATCCCCCCCCACCAAAATATCCTTTCAATTTTGCCAACACATTTTCCACAGTGGTCCCATCCAATCTCAGCTTCTATCTCGGAAGGCCATTAGTTTGCTGTCTGAAGAGTCTGTAAGTAATCGCTTGCAACAGCGGGCCGAGATAGACAAGTGCTCAGCTCCGCGAACAGATTAAATATAATTCAGCAAGGCTTCTGAGTTCATTTCCGATGGCTCTCTCATCAGGTGATGGATAGAAGCTCATATCTCCGGCCCATCTCCAAATTCGCTTTCTCCCCTCCCCGCGTTGCTCGTCGCAGTCGGGGGAAATCAGTCAGGGGACACGCTGCACTCTTCCTCCTCTTTCTGTATTCCCCTCTAGTCCAGTCCTTCCTTTCTTCTCATTCTCTTTGTTAATGGTGCTTTACCTTTTCTCTTCCCTCCATTCCTTATTGACTCCATCATTCTCCCCCTCTCTCCCCGACTCCCTCCGATCTCTTCCTCTCCTTCATTCTCCGACTCTCCCCCCATTACCACCGAGCCCTTTTAAAACACACATCACTCACTCACATCATTGAGCCCTGGAGCTGAAGGCAGGACCTTCAGATGTCATTGGGCGTCGCCGTCTTGGCCCGTGTGGCTCTCCTCGTGTGTGTGTACGTGTGTGAAAAAGACTTATGAAGATATTGGGCCGTAAATCTGACTCCCCGGACAGATGGCGGGAGCATCAGAGCACCCGCAGCCGCGGCCCTCATTTTTATTCAGGGACACACTCGCCCTAGCCGGGAAAAATGGACAAGAGTGAAATAAGGGCCAGAATTGAAAGAGGTTTCATAGAGGGAAAGAGTAATCAGAGAAAATGAGGCAGCGCTGAAGCCTGATCGCGTGAAACTGTTGTGCCGTTAGATTGAAGACACAACAGAAAGGGCGCATGTCGCTGTGTATTGTGCGTATGATTAATTTGGATCTCATCATACGTGGCTTGCTGAAAAATAATTGACCTGTTCATGCTTTGCCTGCAAATGCACTCTTTCGTGACTACCATTGTCCATCAGGTTGGACAGACATCCAGTTCAGGGATTTAGCTCAGAGACTGTTTGACATTCTGCTATAGCCATATAGCTAAAACAAACTTCATAAGAATGACAAAAAAAATTTTCTTCATTTAAACAAGCTCATTGGACACCAAACTGAGTCACCTGTGACCAAAACATACCCAACAGCATTTGAAACCTCCTCAAGCACGAATAACAACTACATGGACAAGTGTCTGGATGTCGGCCACATCAATGATCAGCCAAAGGGCAGATTTGGGTTGAGGCAAATTTGGTGGATGCCTTCCCTGCTCAATTCTAAGGATGGGTTTCCTGTAGACTGGGGTTTTAGCCACTGCTGGTAGACCCGTATGGCCGTACTCTTCCATTCAGCTACTTCCTTCACACTATGATCACTGACACCCCCAACTGCAGTCAGGCCTGTTAGGCAATCATTAACATCTGCTTACACATGGAACGAGACATTCAGTGCCCTGTACCACCTCTTCTCAATCTATGGATCCCGTCACTCACACCCCGCAGGTATTTATAGTCCAATCATCGTTGTGATTTATATATACATATATATATGTTACTTTCATGCAAAAATTTAACACAGCAACTGCTGTTTACATTGTGTGGAAATTACACAGATATGGACCAACAGAAAAAAAAATGTATATATATATATATATATATATATATATATATATATATATATACATACATTTTTTTCAGTTGTATATATATATATACACACACACACACACACACACACACACACACACATAGATAATAAGAAATATAGAATTTCCCCACATTTGCCAACATTTTGTAAAGTTATATCTCCTTTCAGTTGCGCTGGAGACAACAGCTGGACTATCTCTCCTGCTACTGAACATTAAGCTGCTGTGCTCACTTACCTGCATGCTACACCATGTGAAAATACACCTGCAATTCTGTATACAAACACTTACTTTAATTTACACACCCGACCTGCTTTACCTCTACATACTGTACAGTACTAAAACAAACCTTACACACCTGAGCTGTAATTCCCTCCAAACTACATATTATGCTACTGTTTACTGTCTGCACTTTAATTACACCCCTGGCCTCTGATCTCCAGCTCGTGCACATTCTGTGTATTTACTCTCTAAGCACCTGCTGTCTTTTGTGTTTGTGTATGTTGTGTTTGCACTGTAATGTATGTATCTAGTTTATCACTGCAGGTAGCCTGGCAGTGTTCCATTGTACAACCTTGTATAATGGCAATAAAGTGTACAGAGTGAAGCTTGTCCAACCTAGGCAAAGCATGGATATGTATATTAAACCAATCGACATCGCCTGTGCAGCAGACGTTGGGTCGCTGGTGTGCATGTCCACTGGTATGCAACCAGGCGGCATGTTAAAATGAATTTCGACATCAAGCAAACCACGTTTTAAAAAAACAGCAACCAGTATACAACCCATGTTCACAACCCTGACCTGATGACCCTGACCTGATGACCCTGGCTAACCACAGCTACATTGTCCAGTCATTAAAATCATTAATAACCTACTTCAGCTCACCTGGGACCCCAACAATTTCTGAAACCGTTTTCCAGGCTTCCTTTTTAAATTCTGTCAATGAATACAAATAAGGACACATCATAAGGAACGGGAATCTGGACACAGTAAGGCTCTGTGTTCCATTTTTGCGAATCTCCAGTAGGAACCAAAGTCAATGGAGCCGCTTTGAGGGAACGTGAGAACCTGTTTTCTGATTGGTGGCCACTGCTGCAAGGTGAGCAGAGCTCAACTTGATTACATCACTGAATTTCCTCCACTTAACACCTCTGAAGGTCACAACGCTGAGCGCAGCTGAGTGTCACTGACTCCGCAACTCGCTATGTTCATTGTGTTGTTGCCGTTGCTTGCAGTGTGCAAACACAGTGACGCACTATAAATGCACTGCAGCCCCTTCCGTTCCCAACTCCCATCCCACCATCAGCCCATCTCCTCACTGTTCCTCAATAATACATTAGTCCTACCAACGTCACCACTGTCATGAAGGCAGGGTATGGGTTCAGCCTTCCAATGCCCCCACCCCCCTTAGGTCATACTACAACCACATGTGGAAGGCACATAACATGTCATAACACATCAGGGTTGGGCTTTGTGGTTAATGAGGTACCAGATAATGAAACTAAACGGTTTGAATCATTTTACCATCCTAGAATGGCTTAACTGTGGAGCATCGGTCTCAGCTTCAGACTCTCAGGCTAACCTCTGATATCTGTTTCACACCAAGTTGCCCAGAATGCTCTGAATTTAGCTGCTTTCTGATTGGCTATCCACATGTCTGGGTTTCGCTTTTGAGTAGAGTCTGGTTCAGTGTGCTAGGAGTCTTTAGTATAGTTGTAGGATTTTAACTCCATGTGAAGTTCACAGGATTTTCAGCAGCTTTCTCTTTCAGAACTGATTTTCATGCTTTAAGTTTGGTTGTAATCTCAGAAGAGACTTTATAAAGAACAGGAAATAACTCTGAGAGGATAGGCTGGAGTTCTGGAGGGTTTCTGCTGTTAGAAGTTAGAAGACCGGACCCCGTCTTGAGCAGAAGTGGAATTGCGATGTCAGAGAGAGGGGGCGGTGGGGTATGAAAACGTTGTCACAGAAAATGGAAGGTAAAGGTGTAGATGTGTCGGATGGTGTCCTGGACTTTCAGACTTGGTCCTCTTCCCAAACTCTGTCAAGTCTGCTGGCGGATGCAACCTTACTGCCTATAGATGCCTATTAGCTGAAGTCTCCTTTAGTACATCTGGTGCCCTTACACGACACGCAAACAATAGTCTGTTGCTGATTATGTGGTCGTACGTCATTCGGATGGCCCTTTCCTGCCAATAAGTGATTCTTTGCCACGTTCAGCAACAAAGTATGCCAGACTCTCTGATGATGGGCAGAAATTTGGCTTGCAGGGCTATTTCCTGCATATATTTGCAGCTGGACAGCGACTGCTGAATCTTGAAAGCATCACTATTACATTATATAATATTCATCAGAACAAACCTCAGCTTTCATTTAGGTAACAATCAAATGTAGAAACATTCGGACACAAGAACCAGGCCACGGCCCAAACTACTGCACCAGCACTTTTAATAAAATCACACGCAATTAAAAATTGAACCCCCCCCCCGCCAAAAAACAAAAAAAAACAAAAAACAAATGTGAAATAAAAGTGAAATATAAAAGTATATATATATATATATATATATATATATAGTTTTCATATATACAGACAATTTACAGAAAATGTTTTTGCAGATTAAAAATAATATTTTACAGATCTGTTCTAAATGATTGTAATCAAACACCTTCTTTGTAAAGATGTTTCTTGTAAGAAGACAGTGAAACAGTGGCCTGTGATGTCTTGGTCAAAGCTGAAATATAATTGGGTTTAGGAAGTCAACAACTCAAAAACCTCCAAATTTGACTTTTGAGAGCAAGCGTATTTCTACAATCCATAACTCCCAAAGCTGACTTCTGAGAACAGGCAGACTACTACCATCACTTCTTTCAAAATTAATTGCTACAAGACCAACTTGCACAACCAAAAGCTTTGTAACTCGCTAAGAACAGAACCCTAAACAGTTACTGCACTGTAAGAACTAAGAAATCTGACTTACTTTTACATTTTCTATCTGCAGGTCATTTGACTGTTAGTTTTTTTCTATTTTTTATTTTATTTTATATTTTTACTGCGAATATAATGAATAAGATTTACCCTACAATTACCAAGAAAAACATTAAATAGTTAATATGGATGTAAACCTTTATACAATGAGCTGCATATTTAATTGCAGATAATTATTGTCAATTTACGTCAATTTGTAAAAGTAAGTAAATTAATATAGCAAAAAAATACTGTATAAATAATATTGTAATTTTACTGTATTAAAACAAGCAGTACACATAATTTATTATGGTGATAGGACTTAAAATAACAGTGTGTTGTTATTTTACAGATAAGGTCTGTTATCCAGGTTTTTTTTTTAACTACATACTACATATTGTAAATTTAGTGTTATTTTCTGTAAAATTTTGATTTTTTAATAGAGATAGTAGCAGCCATAAGCTAATGGTACATCAGGCAAAGCATGTCTTAAGCCATATAAATTGTGATCATATGTGTCAGTATACTGTCTATAAATGGCTTATCCTGCATCTTTCTTTAACATCAGCACTTTCTGACCACGAGTAAAAATTCAGAAGCGTTTTTTTAGAAAGTCTCTTCCTCCTCTGGTTAACATCAGAGCGGTTATGTTTAGCCTGCAAAATGGAGGCTTATTTTTATCCGCAGCAAGTCGAATACACACAATCCCTGTGTCTCTTCCTCCAGCGCTGGTCCAGACACGCGCTCAGCCAAGCTCTTCAAGCCCAGCTGCTCGAAAGAACAAAAGGCCCAGAGAGAGGGAGAGAAAAAACCAGATGAGAGAGAGAGAGAAAGAAGTCTAGGACCCATATCTTCGGTAAACCAAAAGGAGCTCGGTGCTTGGCAAGCAACTGGCATGATGCGATCTCCTCTCTTTCCCTCTCTTTTGGATTCGATTGATTTATCCATGCTCCACTCACTCATGCGTTCTTTCACAGCAGCTGTTCCCAGGTTGGACGAGCTTAAGATGCTGCCAAAAATCCCGTCCAACATAACGAGAAACATAACACACTGCACGCATTTAGAGTGTGCTATTAATTTCAAATGAGATTTATTTTGTATGCCTTTGAAAGGTCATACTTCAGGACGCATCAGTTTTGTTTGGGGGGTGGGGGGGGTCACAGATTTGTGTAATTCTTATGGTAACTTAATGCAAGTTTCTGTTTGCTACAGCAAAGTCCACCTTGAAACTTGACGACTCAACGTTATGTAGCAGAGATGGTCACAGGTCATTTCAAGCGCAGGTCAACAATTTCTGGTAGATATTAGCTGCTAGCAATGCACTATACAAAAGTACTCCTTACTAAAAATCTTCGAAGTTTTAAATATCACGCCCGACAGAACTGAAGCCCTACTTAAACAGTGAATCTTGAAAGAAAAGATAAAAGAATGTATAATGGCTGCAAGTTTGCTCGCTTGCTAGCGTACTAACTAATCCACTGAACTTCTGATCAGTTTTAGCCTCACCAGACAAAAACGTATAAAATTGCTTATTTAAGGAGGTAGTAACTTCAGGCTCCTGCAGATGGCGCCGCACTAAGATGATGGGGCTTTAAATGCCTGCGGGGTGTGAGTGACGGGATTCATAGACTGAGAAGAGGTGGTACAGTGCCGTGAATGTCTCGTTCCATGTGTGGAAAATGGCTCCAAAGCAGATGTTAATGATTGGCTAAAAGGAGAGACTGCATGTGGGTGTGGCCAAAGACCATAGATTATAGGAAGTAGCTGAATCTGCAGGTGTATGGAAGTGTACGGTCTACCAGTAGTGGCTCAAATCCCAGTCTACAGGAAATTCTCCTCAGAACTGTGCCAGGGATGGCATCCACCAAATCTGGCCCAACTGCACAATTCTTTTGACCATCGATATGGCCTGCATCCAGAAACTTGTCCAGTCACAGCTGTTATTTGTGCTTGCCGAGTGAACCCACTATTACTGTAGGCAAGTTTCAATCACAGGTCATTTTTGTCCTGATGAGCTTCTGTGATCGATCACTTACAAAAGCTTAGCAGTAGCCAGATTAGCAGTTGTGCTAACTAATATGCTAGCTGTCCAGGACACCGTGTTGTGCTTCTATCCTTCAGAAACTGGATTTATAGACATTTTCTGTCTAATAAAAAGCTAATTATTTGAAACCATATCATACCAGACATCTCACAAATGACATTTTAGTATATGCTGACCAAGTGTTCTACCGCTTGCTGATTGAGTTTTAGAGAACACTGCTGACAGCAACAGCTAACAAGTCTCAAGTGGGTTCACAACATCACCACAAATGCCTTTTTAAAGCATGAGGTAACCCAGGGGTGGGTTACTCTACATGAGTCATTCTACCCGGTGATGGGTGGGATGCTTTGCATAGGCATACAGTCTTATTGAATGTACAACTGCGTCACTTCTTCAGCCTTCCATATATGACATTTGGCATATCCAGAACTGGAACTAGACCAGGGATGTGTTCAGGGCAATAACCATGTTTGCTCTTGTAGTCAAAGGTCTTATGTATTGTCAATATATATTTAAAATAAATTATGGCCACATACAGACATTGAGTTTAAACATATCCATGCCTCATCCTTGGCTAAGCCATGAACATGACAATTTCATTACTGAAAAGCAACAAGTGACAAATAACCCAATACAGTATCCCAATATATCCCAGGTTTTCATTTCCGAAAAATCTGGTCACCTTGTAGTAGTATTTACTGGGCATAAATTTATCAAAATAAAAAAAATGTGTCGTTTAAATATCCATTTATTATTTTGTTCACATTTACAAAAATTCTATGGACTATGAGTCCTAGTGAAGTCTCAAAGCTGTTAAGGAAGTTGAGTCGCAAGTCACTTAACATGTCTAAGGTGCTCTGTAATGTCGATAACGATCAATAATCACTTAATAGCAGTTGCTAGGCCACATGTTTCTTTCCCCTTGTTTTAATCATCATGAGTAATCTTGACCGGGAAGCAATAAGTTGGAGAACCTCTGACAGCTTTAGATATAAATTACCTTCAGTAACATGGATACAAATTGGTACATTAAACATTAAAGATGATAAGAACTCATTCCATTTCTTTCAAGAAGTCTTATCTCTGTGTGAGCTGTGCTATGATTGGGGGGAAAAAAGCTTTGCCCCAACCCATGTCATTTTTCTTCCTCCCTCTCTCTCTCTCTCTCTCTCTCTCTCTCTCTCTCTTTCTCTCTCTCTACATCCTCCTTTTCACACCTCAATAGATAATATAAGATTTTAGAATTAAAGTCGTGCTGCAATTTCATCTAAGGCTGACCCCTGTGACCCCCACAGGCGGCAATATTCAGCGTCCGTCTTTATGAGGGAGAGTGCTCCGAATGCTCCTCTTTTGAAGCTTATTAAAATGAAGCTAAGCCTCATTACCATAAGACATAGTACAGCACTTAGCTTTTTAATCTTACCCAACATCCTGTTCCATATCTACCAATGTGGGGCTCTACGTGCTCCTCACAGCAGGAAGCGCTCTCGCTTTGGATTGGGCTTTTGTTTATAAGTGAGAGAAGCATTACACTGTTCCCTAATTAGGTAAAAGTTTCTGTTGTCCTGTTTTGACAGGCGTGTGAGCCTGTTGTTAGGATTCAGGAGGAAAATTGGAGAATTTATTCCAGAGCGTCACAGGTCAAAATCCAGGAAACGGTAGCGGCAGCAGTGAAGGTAAGAGATTTAAGTGTGTGCTGATTTCCTTCCCGGATTCGAGGATCCTTCCTGAGTGAGACTGAACCTCTGTTCTGCCTGGGACTTTATACTGTATCATCAGAAGAACTGATTAAAAAGAGAGGGAAGGCCTATAAACATATAAATAAACCCAAAACTGACCAATGTGATGCCAGGGCAAGATTTTGGCTGGTGCCCCTTGGATAGTGAAACCCGGGTTATAATAGCAGCTAAGCTTCGTTATTACCTAGAACATTCTAAACACAGACAGAAGTATATTACACCTAGAATCCTTTTTCCCCCTCCATTGGATTGCCCGGATTTGTCCCCTGCGGATGGACAGCACCTGTAGCCTTTTGCTGTATGGCCTATGCCACGGGGCGGCTCTGTGTAAACGAGAGAGGACATTGACACAGGGTGGTGTGTCATCATTTGGAACTAAACAAGCATTAACATTAACCAGCGGTGCTGCTTACTCTTGGCATTACAAACCAATCTTTGGTGTATGAGTCTGACTTAAGTCTCCCCTCCACCTCTTCAGGTTGTCTCTGAGGAAGGAGTCCTAGTTGAGTCTTGAGTTTCTAAAGTAAGTTTCTGGGGTACTAGTCAGAGTGGACTCTCAAGTCTCTGATATATGAATCTGAGTTGAATCTCAAGGTTCTGTGGTGTGAGTTCATTTCAAGTCTCTGAAGTATAACTTGAGTCTTGAGTCATGGGGGGCGGAGTGCAGAGTCTCAAGTCTCTGAGATACAAGGCCAAGGTAAGCCTTAAGTCTTTTGGAGTTTCTGGGATACCAGAAAAGTTGAATCTCAAGTCTCTGAGATATAAGGCCAAGGTAAGCCTTGAGTCTTTTGGAGTTTCTGGGATACCAGACAAGTTGAATCTCAAGTCTCTGAGATACAAGGCCAAGGTAAGCCTTAAGTCTTTTGGAGTTTCTGGGATACCAGACAAGTTGAGTCTCAAGTCTCTGAGATACAAGGCCAAGGTAAGCCTTGAGTCTTTTGGAGTTTCTGGGATACCAGACAAGTTGAGTCTCAAGTCTCTGGGAAATAAGTCTTAGTTGACTATCTGATGTACAAATGCAAGTCAAGTCTCTGGGGGTTCGTACTTGAGTTGAGTCTTTGAGAGTCCAAGTTGAGTCATTGAGGTACAAGTCTGAGTCAAGTCTATGAGGTGCAAGTTCAAGTTGAGTCTATGCGGTTTAAGCCTAGGTCGAGTCTTGTCTCTGAGGTACCAGAACAGTTGAGTACCTGAACAGCTTGTCCAATTTGTGTCATTGAAGGACAAGTTCGGGTTGAGTCTCTGGGTCTGAGTCTCTGAGGTACAAGTTCAAGTTGAGTCCTAAGTCTTAGAGGTGCGAGACCAGTGTGAGCGTTAAATCTCGGTGGTGCAAGGCCAAGTTTACTCAGAGGTGCGACTCTTGAGTTTCAGGGGAATGATCTATGAATCTACGAGGATCATGTCATGTCTTCCGTTTCTGTTTGCAGGGGAGGCATTTTGAGTTGAGTTTTGAGTCTCTCTGGGCTCTGAATTCCAGTCTGCGAGACCATGTTGAGTCTTGAGTGTCGCTAGTGTAACAGCTAATTCAGCTAAAGTTAAAGATTAAAGGAATGTGATCTGTAATTAATTGATACTTTGGCTATATTAGTTAACGACATCGTCTAAATGAGCTATTGCTGCATACCGTGCTTTATTCTGTCCATCAGTCTGAGCTTTCTCCTATAATGAAAAGCTTGTTATTTGCAGCTGGATCAAACTTTAGGTCACTTTACTCTGATTTCAGACTGTTCTGATCATGGCAACGCTGGGGATAAACAGCTCTAGGGCCATGGTGAGTGTATCTTTCTTGCAGCCATAACTTTTGGAACTTTCCCTTTTACGAAATGGTGAGTTGGACTGGAAAGTTAATGACGTATATGAAATGAAATACAACTCGGCATTTATTGCAGATGAAAACTGACAGTGTCATGGTAATAATGCAAATTCACTACAATACCCATGATGCAATGCCTTCAAAGCCCAACACTGCACATGACTATAATAAAACTGAAGGAATAAATTTACATGTAAGGCTAGAATCAAAGGATTTGACTTATTTACAGCAATAAGGTTGTGTTACACAGATCGTGGGGCCAGGATGCAAATGCAAGTCTTTTAATAAACCAAAAACAAAACCAAAGAGACTACACAACGGAACAGGGCTACACAACAACAGACATGGAGAAACTTACAGGGGTATTCACTCAAACCACAAAGAGGCAAAGGACCGGCAGGGAGACAAAACACCCAACAAGAACAAAGGGCACGACATCGGGTATAACACAACTAGGGCTGACGAGAGACACCTGGGAAGGGGCGGAGCTAGAACTGAGACCGGACTAGAGGGCGGAGACAGGAGGAGCACAGGACCAAAATAAACAGAAGCACATGGACATGACAGGACATGGCAGGGTGTGACAGGTTGCTGATTTTAATCCAGTCAGATTCGTTTGTATTATTTTTCACTGACTAAAACTGGGCCAGTCAAATCTTACTATTTTCTAGCCAGCACTTTGGATGTTTAATCAATGTGCTCAATAAAAGACCTGAACGGTACAACTGGCTGTGAGTTATCAGTTTAGTCAGATCGTGTTCGCCTATAATCATGGCTTAAGTAATTATGGCTGACCAGACCACGTTTTATTAGTAGCCAATGCAGAAATCCAGGCAATTCTGAAGGATGTATAGACTATTTCTATTTCTGTAAAATTGGTGCCTTCATTGTAAGACTGACTGGCAATGGAATTGAAATAGCGGCATACATGTAGCAACCAGCATACGCAATCATACTACACTGATGCAGTATGTGAAAGACCCCATTGTATAGCTGACACCATTGAGAAATGATGGTCCTTTACAATCATAGGGCCAGTAGAAACCTGTTCAACAGAGACGTCTGGGCACAGTGTGTGTGAAATGACACAGCAGCCTCCTATCACAGTGGCCATATAATGAGAAACAGCAATTATTTACATTTAAACAGCAACCGATTCACTGGCACAGCAGTAACGCCAAGCCCACACGTCCAGCTGCCATAAACATGTGCCAGTCAAATTTCAGAGGAGCACTCTTTCATAACAGGCACATCAATATGCTTTTGGGCAGCAGTGCTTTGACCTGTTGTCGAAAAGATAAACACATAAATAACTGGTGTTATCAAATGGCTCGCCGCACCCTGTCAAACACGTCACTGGCTTTTCATCCTCAAGGGCTAAGGGGTCAGCTACTGCCCCACGAGGCCTTTCACCACAAGGTCAGACGAGCGGCGGACTGGCGGAACGCAGCCTGAGTGGGGTTTCATGTCGCCTGGCCAGGAAAACAACAGACTAGGCCACTAATCAGTGCTCCAGAAACCCAGTGACGTCACCAGATCTGCTTTTCTCCTTCACCAAGCCCAGCTTACGCAACAGATGGGAAACGATTAAGATGACTCCTGAAAACAACTAGAAAGTATTTTTTTTCTCTTCTTCTCTCCCTCCTTCCGTCTCCCTTGTTAGAAAAAAAAAATCCAGCATAAATACATAAACACCTGCTGTAGCGTTGAAAGGCTCTGATGGGTTTAACCAAGGGGGAGGGGGGGCTTGTTAAGCGCTAAGTTCTCCATGTTTCGATGAATAAATATGAAGTTTGGTTGCCAAATCTCTTTAAACACGGGCAGACACGTGGAAATTAAGCTTTACGATCTCATCTGTTGCCGCAGCCTGGGAGGTAGTGCCTGTCTCATATGTTCTCTGATTCACTGTAGCCCCCAGAATGCATTGCATATGGAGGGGCCTCATCCAAGAACACATAGTAACAAGCCCCGAAAATCTTCCAAGAACCATCAATTAGCATTGATAATGACGACCCCCCCCCGAAACCCAGCCTGCGCCTATTTATTTATTTATTCGTTTTTTTTTTCCTCTCGTTTTCTTCGCGGGCTACTGCTGCCTTTGGACTAACCCAGTGTTTTTCTCTGTAGTGGCTTTTCTTTTCCTTCCTCTCTCCTGCACTCCACTGCAGTCCTTTTCAGCATTCTCACAACATCCCAAGCACACACTGTCTGAGCCGCTGCTTTCAGGCGGAATTCTCGCTCTTCTGGTAACTTCAGCCTTAGCCCCCTCTCTCTCTTTTCCGCTCTCTCTTTCCCTCCCTCGCTCTCTCTCTCTCTTTCTCTCTGCAGTGGGTTTTTGAGTGAATGGGGGGAAGCTCTTGTGGCTCTGAGCTCTCCAGCTCTGCTCGTCTTTATCATTACAGTTTCCTATTACCTGCCTCTAGCCCCAGAGATAGGAGGCCTGCCGAGCACCATGGGAGCTGCACTGTTGCCGCGCATTGTGATGAGTTTTCTACTGATGTTTTCCTGCTCACTCCTCTTCACACTGTCAGTTCTGCTTTTCTCTGCCACGAAGCCCCCCCTCCGTCCCACCGTCGCCCCTCCTTCACTCCCTCCCATGCTCTCCCTCACTCCCTCCCTCACTTCTCTTGCTCCTTTTCTCTGAACAAGGCTGAGGCGTTGTCAGCTTGGTGCAAGGTAGTGTGTTAGTGGTTGGTGCCTCTATGTGTGTGTGTGCGTGTGTGTGTGTGCGTGTGCATGTGTGTGCGTGTGCATGTGTGTGTGTGTTAAGACAAGGTTAGAGTTATAATAGTTAAGGTTTGTGTTAGGGTTAAGAATAGGGCTAGGGCTAGAGTAAGAGTAGGCTCATAGTAGTTATGGTAAAGGTTACATGAAGGGCAGTAGGGTTAGGGTTAGGGATATGCTAGTAGTAGTTATGGGTAAAATTAGAGTTGGAGTTAGTGTTATGCTAGTTATAGTTATGGCTAAGGTTAGGTTTAGGTTAGGGTTATGCTAGTTGTAGCTATGGGCAGGGGCGTAGCAGCAAATTCTGGGCCCTGTACACTCTCAATGTCAGTGGGCCCCTATCCATGCCAGTACACGAGGAACGTGAGCACAATGGGCCCCTCTCCCTACTCGGGCCCTGGGTAGTCAGGTCCACTTTCCCCGCAACTACCACGCCCATGGCTATGGGTGATGTTGTGGTAGGGTTAAAGTTATGGTTAGGCTAGTCTATGTAATGTCCCCACAATCACCATAAACAAATGTGCACTGGAAAGGCTCTAGCTAGTATTAACTGAATTATGGACTCATGCAACGGCATGGTGTAATTTCCCAGGGAGCCGGTTGGCCAACTACGCCAGCAAATCCACAATTAAACCAGAATTAGTACGTATTTGTTTATTAGCTGACCCCCTCTTACATAATGTGTCACTTGAAATATACTGAAATACTGTATATCTACAGTATATACACTTACCATGTATTAGAATATGCCTTAAATCACATGGCTAGTTGGGTGGAGTAAAATGTATCAGCATGTGAATAATGACCACAGTCTATCAATCTACATCAAGCGAAAGAAGAATTCCTCAGAAGAAACATGGTGGTGGCCGTAGGTGCTGATGGGAAACATGGATCCTTATTATCTTGACAGTTTTTTGTCACTTCCAAAGCTGAGAAAATCTTGGACTAAAGTATTTTGAAGATCGTACTCAATGTCAATGTAAATGCCGTTAACAGGTATAACTATATTTAAGACGGACTAAAGGTTAAAGGGCAGATATGGCTGCTTCTTTGATCTCTTATTATCCATACCATAATCCATTACCCTGTTTCCTCTGTCTTATAGAAAAGAATAAATTCATTAATATCTTAATTGTGAATGGGTGGTCTGTGTCACACCTCCAGGATGCACCACACACACACACACACACCGAATCTCCTTTAACCCTCAAAGGCAATGAAGTGTGCTTCCTGTCCAATGACTCAGCCGCCACAGCCATCTAACGTCTACACGCTCCTTATCTAGGACACACTCTGCCTCCATCTCTCGCCCTGTCTACTCTGTGGTCATCACACTTCTTCCAGCAGCGTGCTGAGGACCTCAAGCTCCCAGCGTCCTCTAACCTGCACAGTGACTGAATCAGCGGACTAGCTTTACTGTGAAGATACCCTGACCTAAGAAAATGTTCCAAGCATTGCTAATTAAATCACTGCTCAGTTTTAACTGAGTAAGAAAAGCTCTCACTGTTGTAATGGAGGTCTCAGAAATGCTGACTTGACAAATATCGTTTGAGTCATATCAGTGTGTTAATAGATATGAAAGCCTTAGCTACCGTAAGTTCTTCCAGGAAGACTCCAATGCTGCATCATTCAGTATTCCAATCACAATGCACCACCTGTCTTTTTAAGGGATTTAGCGCTCATGTTTTGCCACCTATAGGTGCTGACTTTTCTACATTTTCCTCCTTCCACCCACCCCCACTTCCACCACCACCATCAGTTTGGCCTCAGTCCTGTTGTTCAGGGAGTAAGCTTCACCCCTTCTGTCCATATTTGGCAGGAACTGTGAGGGTCCAAATGCTTTAAGACCTGGGCCCAGGATGGGGCCTATGCCAAAGACTCCTTAGTTGTTTGAAAATTGTTATCCTTTAAATTGTACACTTTACAGAAGATTAAATATTGTTTTTCATTTTTGCTTTTGTGTCTTTCTGGCAGAACCCAATAGAACAAATAACAAAAGCAATTGTATATTATTTTTTCATTTATTGAACAAAGTGCTGCGTTATTAAATGTCTTTGTTGGCAAAACATGCTAACCGTCGCTTTCGGGAATTGGTTTGACCCCCTTAAGGAGCAACGACTTTAACCAAATGGTTCCTGTCTGCCATTCCCTCTTTCTTTGAGGTTCTGTAATACATTAGGATCTAGACTCAGCCATTCCCAAAATGCAACATTCTTCTGCTGCATTCATTCTTTGAAGACTAGCTAGTCTTTTTAAGGGTCATTGCCTTTCTGAAGGGTCTGCCTTCTGTTGAGGATTTGTTCACAGATGGATGCCGTAACATTCCCCTGTAGAACTTCCAGATACAATCTTAAGTCTTTTGAATCCCATAGCATCAAAACATCCACAACCATCATACTGACATCAAATTTTTAAAACTTGTGATGAAGTTATTATGCTTATTTCATTGTTTTATTTTTATGGTTTTAAGTCAGAAACGTTACTAGCATTGATTGACATGATTGATGTCTGATGTTTTATTCCATTACAAATCAGTTTCGTTCTCCTGAATATGGGCTGACAATGTTTCACAGTTTAATCCCTATTGAGATCCAAAACATCAAACCATTCTGTGGACTTTGGCTGCCATGGTATTTTTTACATACACGCCAGTGCCTATAACTGTCCAGCCTGTCAGGGCTCTAGGCCAGCAGTTCAGAGTATCAGAATTTAGTCATATCTGTGCTCTAATCCAAGCAGTCTGATCCAACGAATCAGCTAAATTGAAGTGGGCGTTGTAGAGTATGGAAAATACCTCAATGTGCAGGGTAGTGGTACTGCAGAACCAGGACTGGGAACCGCTGCTCCAGGCTATTTCAGTTCTCAGTTGACTCCATATCAACATTTACCATTCTCTCAGCTCCTGGCATCCTGTAAAGTAGTCAGAGAACCCCCATCACTTGCAGTTTGATTGGCAGGGTATCTCAGTGGTCCCTTTCACATTTCAGCACTTGTTACTGTCCAGCTTGTCGAAGCTTTAGGCTAGTGGTTTCCTGGACTACCCTTGCCGTGGATGTCTTGCTGTTTACCCATCTGATGCAACACGCAGAATCCAAATAATCTAATTAATAAGGCAGTTGAAGTGGGTGTATTAGAGCTAGGGAAACATTAAAATGTGCAAAGCAAGCGCACCACAGATCTGAGTTGGGAACCACTGTTGGGAACCACTGTGTGTGGTGAGAACCTGATACTTTCAGACCTGTACCAGATACCACTGTATAATAGCATCTGGTGCTCACCTGATGGTATGTGGGATTGTCCACATAGTATCTCGTACTCACATAATAGCTGATGATCACCTGACAGTATCCAGAGCTCGCCACATAGTATCATAGTGAAAGTGCTGTCGTGGTGTTCCCTACATAGTATCTAGTGCTCATTTGACAGTATCAGGTACTCACCACATAGTATCTGGTGCACACCTGATAGTGTTTGGTGCTGTCCTGATAGTATCAGGTGTTCCCTACAGAGTATCTAGTGCTCATGTGACAGTATCAAGCACTCACCACATAGTATCTGGTGCACACCTGATAATGTTTGGTGCTGTCCTGATAGGATAAGGGGTTCTCAACATAGTATCTAGTGCTCATCTGACAGTATCAAGCATTCACCACATAGTATCTGGTTCACACCTGATAGTATCTGGTGTACACATGATACTATCGAATACTATCAGGTGTGCACTATTTACTATGTGGTGAGCCCCAGATACTGTCAGGTGCTCACTACATAATATCTGGTCCAAGCATGACAGTATCTGGTGCTGTCCTGAAAGTATCTGGTCCTTACTACATGATATCTAGTGCACACCTGATAGTATCTGATAGTATCAAGTGTGCACCAGATACTATGTGGTGAGTGCTTGATACTGTCAGATGATCACCACATACTAACAGATGTACTATGTATATCTGGCACTCATCTGATATTACGCAGTGCTTACCTGACAGTACCTGGTATACCTCTGATAGTATTAGGTGCTCACCATATAGTATTTAGTGCTGACCGGATAGTATTTGTTTATTATTTTTATTTATATTTCTTATTATAGATTATATTGACTATTGTGTTAGTTTTGTTAGCATTTGTAAAGTGTTTTGTTTGTTTAGATGTTACACTATTAAGCTCAAATACACACACCCCTCCCACACACACACACACCAGACATGAGATTTATTGCACAGGACTGATGAATAACAAAACTCATTTCGTTTCTGAGCCCTGCCTGACACCCTATCAAAATGTGCTGCTCTCTCAGTTACCAGCGTTCCATAGGGGACCTCATCTTTCCTCTCCTAGCTCAGAATCCACGTCACCTCCCCCACCACCCTCCCTCAAACTGGCAGGATGTCTCAATAGGTTTTCACATTTCACAACCTGTAACTCTCCGGCTTGTCAAAGTTCTAGGCCAGCAGCTCCACATCCAGGTCCGGGAGCCCCCTTGCCTTGCAGATTTTGGTGCTTTCTGTGCCCCAGCACACCTGTTCCGACTGATCAGCTAATTAATACGCCCTGAGAGTGTATGAGAGCAGAGAAGACCATACAGTCTGACCAAGTCTGTACAGCAGAGGCACCTCAAGATCAGGGTTCGGGCACTGCTCTTGGCAATTTTCGTTTTCTACTGACGCCCGATCAGCTTTTGTTATTCTCTCAGCTCTCGGCATTCCATAAGGTGCCTCTGAATATTCCTTTTGTAGTCCCAGTACCCCTCAACCCCTCCTTCTTTCTCTCCCCCTGACTGGCAGGGTGTCTTGTGCGGGTATCCCCTGCGGTGCTGCTGGTTTGTGTATCATTCAGCGTTGGACACTGGCCCTCTAGCCCCGCTCTCGCTCCCCCTGTAAGCCAACCATCTGTGCCTAATTGACTGCGAGCCTGGCATGGAATGGACCCCGGCGCTCGGGAAAGAAAGACAGAGGGGTGCCGAGGAGCGGGGGGAGGAGGACCTGTCTCAGCACGCTCATCGGCACCCGCCCTCTGACCCCTGCAGAATGAGAGAAGAAAGGATGGACAGGGAAGAGGGACATCCCTGTTATTGTTCCAGCTGATGGGGTAGACTCTTCTCCTCCACCGCCGCTCTAGATCCCACAGGTGGATGGATCTGAGAAAAAGAAAGGAGGTAATTAGAAGGAGGATTAGTGCAGATGAATCCACCTTGCCCTTAAATATCTTCAGCCTTTAAATCAACTCAGTTCCCTCCTTCTCCCTTACTCGCACCGCCTCCCTCGTTACTCACCCTACTTCTCGAGCTCCATTGTGCCTCGCTACCGTGTTCATCACGTTTTCATGCTCTTTCTCATTTATTATATCTTTATTCTTCCAACCGTTGGGGTCAGGGTTAGGAGCTTATCTGGCTATGATCCATATGATAGCATTGCTGTTTCTCCATCTGAGCCCACTCAGTCTAAGCTACAGTGTTGAGCCTAGCAGATGCCACAAGAGAGCTCCACGATTAACCCTTAGAAATTGCAATTATCACCAGGCTATGGTGGTGTGAGAATAGCTCATTCAAACAAGGAGAGATATTACAGTTGTATGCAAAGGCTTCAACAGCCCCAAGCCAATTTACATGTTTTGTTGATTTCCAAGGTGAAAATAAGTGAATACATCCTTGACAGAGAACATGCTTCTGCACATTTTAGTGCAGCTGTATTTAATGCAATGGAACAAAGAATAAAGCTTACAATGAAGCCTATGTGCAAAAGCACATAATAAGCTCCGTGTGTTTAAGGTGGTAGTAACTTCAGAATCTATGATGGGGTTGATGGTGCTGATGGGGCTATAAATACCTCTATTTATCCCGTCCCGTGAGTGACGGGATCCATAGATTGAGAAGAGGTACTACAGTGCAGGTAGTGTCTCATTGCATGTGTGGAAAACGGCTCCAAAGCAGATGTTAATGATTGGCTAAAAGGAGTGGGTGTGCCAAAGACCATAGTGTGAAGGAGTAGCTGAATCGGCTGGTCTATGGAAGCGAATTGTAATACGGGTCCACCAGCAGTGGCAAAAATCCCAGTCTACAGGACACCCATCCTTAGAATTGTGCATGGAAGGCATCCACCAAATCCGGTCCAACTGTGCCATTCTTAGGTGCAGGTGTGTCTGAACATTGATGTGGGCTACAACCAGAAACCTGTGCAGTCCATGCCAAATCCAGTCGCAGCTGGTATCGGTACTCGTGGAGGTACTACATGCTATTAGACACGTTTCAGTCACGTTAATGTTTTGTACTTTTATAGTTATGATGACTAGTAGTCAGACTTACGGGTTGATTAGTCATGTTTACTAGGACCATGCTAGTAGGAATGAATGTTAATCCGATACCTAAAAAAAGCAGAATGAGGACATGAAAACCGATAACAAAACACTCCATCCAGAAACTCTACCGATCCTCCTCATCTTGTTTATGACCCCTGGGTAAAAGTTAGATATGTTTTAATGGGCTAAGAAAATCTACTTTGTTTTCAGCAAGTACATTTCCTTAACCTCATTATTGTATTATGTTCTAAATACACGTGCAATATGTATATTTTACCTCAGTTGTAGTTGAGTGTACTCATTTGTGTACATATGCTTATTTCTGTATACTAATACGTACTATGTATCTAAGTATATCTAAGTTCTAGGTTCTTAGGAATCCTAGTCTTCGGTGTGGGATCTTTTCTCAGCCTAGGTGTAATAGCGTTGAGCCCCTTAAATGAGTGTATGATTTAGTAATGGAGTCTTGTTAGGACGACTTTCACCGAAGCTTAGATTTCTATATAGTGCTAGAACGTTTTTCCTAACTTAACCCTGGTTAAGGAAACCCTACTTTAGTACTGTATAGAACCTTTTTGCCAAAAGTGTATCTTGCACAACAAATGTGATTCTTCAGACAATGTATGGCATCTTTTGTAGGCAAGACGAAAGCACTCAACCAGTCCCTGTTGTTATAGGTGATGGCATGGTGACAACCACAATGACCAGTTGACTGTGTCCCAACAATCTCAAAATTTGATTTATTATATCTTCTATATATCATATATAGTGCTGGCATCTCCAAAAGCAGTTCAGACAGACGTTTGCACTGTGTGTGGAAGTTCTTAGAAACTTCTTCCAGACTGGGAGGTCTTCTAGTGTCAGTAAATATTTGTCAGTTAAACTTCCTGCACATTTTGCTTTCTCATTTTTAAATTACATTTAACAACAATTTTCCACAATTAGCATTGTGTTCGGTTTACATGGTTCAACAATTGTTTCTTAAAACTCTAGTTCACCAAACTTAAAAGACAAGGCAGAATGTTTATTGAACAGGGAAGTGAACAAACTAAGCAGCAATGCAGATACAGCAACAGGGGTAGGGCTAGAAACCTAGTCAAGGCAGGCAAAGTCGAAACCAAAACAGACAATCAGTGGAGGCAACCAAGTTAAGAGGAAAAGGCAAAAGGGTAGTCGATAACAGAAAAGAGATCAGGAACCAGAAAAGAGATAATACACAGGAAGATCACTCAGGATTGCTAACTAAGTTGGCAAAGCTTTGCAAAAGCTGAAGCGGCGTGGAGAGGTATAAATGGAGGGCGTAAATTAAGTTCAGCTGTCTGCTAAAACTCCGGTGATGGAGAGCGAAGCGGATTGGACGCGGGCGTGGCGTCATCGAGCGTTGCCCTCTGGGAAGTTGAGTCCGGAGAAGCACGGGAGCAGGGAAAACCCGGAAGCGTGACAATGTCATTATTTACACTTTCCCAAAGAGTACTGTCACACAAGGGTAGGTAGTCGAGGAAGCCGGACGTAAATGCAAGTGGTTTAATTAAACACAAAATAACTAAACAGAACCAAAGACAGAAGCAAACCAAAGGAACAGTAAACAGGAGGACAAACCAAAAAACAAGGATTAAAACATACAACCAGAAACCAAACAAACATCCAACATGAAGCCAAACAAGAAACCAAACATACTCTATTACACAAAACACCAAGCAAACACACAGGGAACAACAGGCCATATAAATTAACAAGGACTAACTAGGAACACCTGGGAAGGGGCGCGACTACAAACACGGGACCTAGAGGGCGGAGACAGGAGGCAAACAGACGCACATGGGGCACCACAACAAGGAGCACATGACCAAAACAGAGGCACATGGACGGTGACAGGCAGACAGACAGACAGAGCTGTAACAAGTACAATAAGTCATATACGGCTGGAGTATATGAAGCCAGTTGTTTTTATTGAGACTGAGTTATAGCACTATACATTTTTCCAGGCTTTCCGGCCTGCTGCAGTCAAGCATCTCGCCTACAGTGTGCCTAACTCAGATACAGACGTATGAAATACAAAGGTTTGTATCTCTAAAGACTAGCAATACGATCCAAGGCTCGTTGGAAATGACCTATCACATTCTACTGACCTGTGTACTGACCTTAATCCTGAATATTTCAAGTACAGCTCTTCCAGGTTCTGAGTTTTGGGAGGCAATTTGTGGACTGACACCAGACGGATAATGAAAATGGAAAATTCCATCTTTTCTCTTTTTTTTTTAAGAGCACACATTGGGTCCCAGCTGTGAACGCTGTTTGCATTTACACTCTAATGACAAAACGTTTTGATTGTCTGACAGCTTTTTTTTTTTTTTTTTGGTTGTTTTTAATTTGTTGAACGCAGTGAAGCACAAGTATTCAAATTTGTTTGGCCTAAACCACAATTCACTGGGGGAGTCAGGTTAGGCCTGAGGGAGCAGAGAGAGAGAGAGAGAAGGAGAGAGCGAGAGAGAGGGTAAAGAATGCAGGCAGGAAATCTTATATTTAATAAGTAAACTGATGCTGGCGTGGGCCGGGCTGACATTTTTCTTCCGTGGGTCTCTTGGGGTGGGCTCAGTCAGCCATTTTTCAAGCAAAGTGAAGGATTTGGGTTAGATGTAGAAAGCCCCCCGAGATGCTCCCTTGCATTTCCTCATACAGAGTAGCCAAGGCAGCAGGGAGCGAGGGAGAGGGAAAGAGAGAGAGAAGGATTTGCCTTCTTTATCCATTCATTTACACCCCCTCCATGCGTCATTTGTGCAAATGATGGTGGCAAATGGAGGTCTGAGAGCTTCGATACTTCAATCAAGAGAAAGGCAGGCACAAAGAAAAAAGTAACGAATATTAAAAGTGGGTGGAATGAAAGAGAGCAAGAGGGAGAAAAAAGAAAAAAGAACCAAAGCCCTTGACACCACCTCAATTAAGATGCATGGTGCTTATAAGGTATCATTTTAATCACCTAGACCTACATATAAAGGAGTGAACAGAAATAGAGCTCTCTCTCTCTCCTCTGCATATTCCCCAATGACCAGCGAGAGGGGCACCGATGTTCGATAACCTCCTTCTCCGAAATAGAGGTCCTGGTACAGGGCGCATCGAAGATGGGTAGAATCAAAGAAATAGGGCAGATCAGGCCTTAGGCTGAACGCAACGAGAGTCAATTATCAATTTGTGACCTTACCCGAATGATTTTAACTCTTGATATATTTATAAACTCTTCCTCCGACGTCTTCATTCCCTACCGATGGGTGCTGGGAAACAATAGCAGATGAGCCAATCGGATCACCCCAGTCAGAAGAGACAAGGACTGTTCAAGGCCTTCCACTGTGGCATCGCTTCAGCCCAACTGGAACATGGGACGGCAAGCTGCTCTCAGATTGCTGGGGTTTGAGCCCGCGGGGAGGGAAACGGATCCGCTGGCTGTCCGTATGCTTACCCAACTCTAGGAATCCCGCTGGAGGTTGAAGGTACACTGCCTGCCCATTGTGGCATCCATAACACCTCGGCGGCCCCCCTTCAGATAAATAATGGACTGAAATGAAATAGAAAAGCACACAGCAGCTCCTTTAGCTATTTGCCCAGAAAGCACAGATGCTCTGGAACAGGCATCATACCAGCCTGACTACAAAGAAGCCCACTTCTGTTGGCCCCTCCACGGTCACCGTAGGCTGCCGCCAATAAGGTCCTGCTCCAAACCCAGTTCCAGAACATTCCGTAGGGGTCTGACTGGCAAAGCAACTGTGGTGTTATGATCTTTTGGGGTTTATTTTGGAGAATGTACACTCTTGTATTCGAATCCTGCTGTTGGCAATCATTGCTTTGTTAAATCTACAATGTTAAATTACCTCCTACAGAGTTCATCTGGGCCCACTCTGAAGTTGGGAAGTAAACTAAACTTCTGGTGTCTCAATTCGCCTTCATTTTCTCCAGTTGGGAATGCGGTTAAGATCATTCGGGTGTACAAGCATGTTCTGTTCTATGGAAACATTTGGATAAACTATCTGAAAGCAAAAGTATGTGTACTGGGTGCAAACAGACGCCTAAATGTTTTACTACTCATCCAAAGGCTCAGTATAACCATTTAACCAGCTATATGGATCAACTCGGTTTAACAATATGGCTGCTAAAGAAATTATATAGGTCTTAAAATGGCTTCCAGCGCTGCTACTAAAATGGTGCATTCCACAGTGTACCAGCCACCTTCAGCATGTTCACACCTGGGTTTGCACATACTAGTCATCTGGTCGGTGATAAGGGTTTAAGCTTGGAGTTGACTGGTCACTGATCACATGACTATAATGCTAACAACAGGGGCACCTCAGAAGATTACAGGGTTTGTATCTCCGATTTCCTGAAGACTAGCGATGCAATCTATGGGTTGCTGGCATTTCTCTTTGGCATTTGGAGCCATTCTAACATTCCCTGCTGATTTGCAGGGCTTTAAACATCAGGTGTTGAATGTCAACATCTACACCTTCCCAAAAAGTATCATAAGTCATATATGGCTGGAGATGGGGCATAATGCCCTATAATCCTGTACTGTTTTGAGTGGGTAACTCTTATTTATGTGGAGTTATTTACTGACCTGTGGAGTTTGGACTCTTCACAGATCTGTAAAGTCAGATATTTATGGTCACTTGTTGAAAAGTCTTTTCTTCTCCTGGAGTTTTATTCAAGACCTCATCAGCAATCTGTCAACATCTGAAGTCATATGTAATATGTTTATACCAAATGGAGAACCTCAGAGAAACCGTAATGATTTAATGGAACCGGAGAATACATGTGTAATTTATAGGCATGATGATGGACTGGTGATCTGTTCAGAGTGTCTCCGACCCCTTGCAGCCCTGGGATAGGCTCCAGCAACATCCCCACCCCGCAATCCTATAGGATAGGCAATGTAGATGATGACTGAGTGAGAGAACGTGTGAGCTTCTTTTGTACGTAGTAGAATCATTGTGCACGTTGTTATTACACTGTGTGTGTATTTGTTCTGGTGAAACTAGTCAGAGAAGTACTCCTCTTATTTCATTGGTAGGTCTTGGGTGGATACAGTGTAAAATTGTCCAGTCACATTTTGGTTTTCTGTGACATTTAGGCACAGCCAAACAAGCTCTTCCATTGTGTAGGATTCAGGAGCTAGCATGACGGCCTAACGCATCTGATTAACTACCAGCACTATCAATTAAAATCAGTCTAGGGCTTTAGGACATCCTAGACATGTCTGTGAATGACTGTATACAAGTGGTAGCCTAACTAGTGGGTGTCATTCAGTTAATAGAAAGACAAAACAGCGACATCAGTTCTATGTAAAGACTCTTCACTGAAAAGGTTCCATATGTGTTACTGATAATATCCTGTTAGTGCAGAACCGAAGTGTTCAATTGGAGATGACTTAATGGCTGTAGATACAGGGGTTGGACAATGAAACTGAAACACCTGGTTTTAGACCACAATCATTTATTAGTATGGTGTAGGGCCTCCTTTTGCGGCCAATACAGCGTCAGTTCGTCTTGGGAATGACATATACAAGTCCTGCACAGTGGTCAGAGGGATTTTAAGCCATTCTTCTTGCAGGATAGTGGCCAGGTCACTACGTGATGCTGGTGGAGGTTCGTCTTTCTTGGTGGTATGCTGATATTACCCTGGGTACAGTGGCTCTTGATACATCACAAAGACTTGCTGTCTTGGTCACAGATGCGCCAGCAAGACGTGCACCAACAATTTGTCCTCTTTTGAATCCATATGTCACCCATAATGTTGTGTGCATTGCAATATTTTGAGCAGAACTGTGCTCTTACCTGCTAACTGAACCTTCACACTCTGCTCTTACTGGTGCAATGTGCAGTTAATGAAGATTGGCCACCAGGCTGGTCCAATTAGCCATGAGACCTCCCACACTAAAATGACAGGTGTTTCAGTTTCATTGTCCAACCCCTGTAGGTGGTTATGTGTGTAAATAATTTAAGAATGAAGTGCTTGAATTGAGGCCAAAGAGAGAGTGTTCAGAGTACAACGTCTGGAAGACCCCTCTGATTTATATAAAACCTAGCCTTTACCCGATGCATGAGGGACTGACCTTTACGTTCTCTTATGGTATTTAAGAGAAATAACATACCCATTACCCAGAATTCAGTTGTAGTGTAGCATAAGTCCTTTTTTTTTATGTCTAAGAGTATAAATGTTGGTATGACCGCTCCGCCTGGAGAACTAAATCATTTAAGCTTTCTTGGCAGTTTTTCAGATTTCGCTTACCTTTCCCGGTAAGTCTTCTAAGAAAATGCTTCAGACTTAGACAGTTAGCCTCCACTTGAAATTCATGTCCATGAAAGATGAAAGTCATAGGGGAACGGGTAGTATGTACCTAAATACACGTCTACAGAACTCGACTGTAGTCTTCACCAAGTCTACCTGAAATGCAAAGATGATATATATATATATATATATATATATATATATATATATATATATATATATATATATATATATAGATATATATATATATATATATAGCACACATACAGAAAGCAGGCCAGAGTCTTCATCAGCAGTGAGAGTACTGTATTCAGAACCAGATTGATTTTGTCCTGTGCTACGGGGTCGATGTCTTAGATGTTCTCCTTCAGGTGCTGTATGAAAGCACAGGGGATTCAATAAAAAGCCGTTGCTGCTTTTTTTGACCTGTGACTTGACACAATCGGGGGTCTTGACCATTCGACCCCAGCCTGTCCCTGAGGATTGTGTTTTTTATGGCCCCATAGCTGCTCCACTGACTGCTGAGGCCCTACGGGACCTCCAGAGGCCAGTGGTCATCGATCCAGGGAAAGGTGTCAATCTGGACAGGTCAGCAGGGATAAAGAGAACCATTATGGAAAACAGAGGTCAGAGGAAATGCAAGGAAGTGAGGACATACTCAAGATGCGAGCAGGCACCTTCATGCAGTGGGGTGAATCATTAAGCAGACACGAATCACTTCCTTTATTATTCATTGCTTTTTCATTTTCAGTGCCAAGTGATTTTTGGTCATCAATAATGGTTGGAATTTGATACACTCGGTTCAGAGATTCAGGCTTGCATTACAAGAGATAATGTGTGTATGTCTTCTCATTGCTGAACCTTCTAAGGCCAGGTGCTGTTCTGAGGCTTGGGGCAGAGGGTACAAGGGGTGGTCACCGTGACACATTTCAGCCAAATATTTTTTTATTTTTTAAAATTCTTTCTAATCTCACACAGTATTGATACTGTGGTGACACTAACTGCTCTGCATATAGAGAGAGGTTCCTCTTAGGTGGGGCACTGCATTCATCAGGTCGTTCATTTATCCAAGTAACTACGTTTGCTTGGGTTCATTAAAGCAACTGCTCCTTCATTCTTCACCATGTTATATCACGCTATCTAAGTTAATATCATATGACTGGTGGTTAAGTGGTGTCATAAGGTGGGTTTGACTAAGGCTAGTGCTTCAATAACTCATCTTTTAAAACATGTTGTCCTTCAGGATCATGGGGTTGTAGGAGCCTATTCTAGTGCTCATTAGGCAGAAGGCAGGAAACACCCTGGACAGGCCGCAAGTCCATCATAGGGCTCACACAGACATACACATTCACACCTGTAGGTACAGTCTCCAGTTCACCTGAGAGACTCTTGTCTTGGGACAAGCTGTTTGATCCTCCTGTACAGCTCCAGTTTGGAGGTGTTTAAGGTGGACTGCATAATTCCATGAATGCTATTTTAGATAGATAGATAGATAAATAGATAGATAGATAGATAGATAGATAGATAGATAGATAGATAGATTCACTTTTTTCTAAAGTAAAACATTGTCACACCTGAACATGAGGAAAGCTTCTATAAGTAACTGTGAGTACATTCTGGCTGGTGGTGTACCTTCTGTCGATGGCATAAGCAGAAAAAACATTTTTTATAACATAAAAAAATTTAAATAAACATAAACATAAAAAAAGCCATTTGAGTTTTCCAAATCAGACACATTTATAACCATATACCATATACATGCATATACAGTATGCAAAAGTTTTAAACACCCCCATCTCGTCAAAGTATCCTGCATGAGTTTTTAGGTCCTGAGTTGTTAAGATTATGATTCTGTTAGTTAATATGTTACATTCAGCAAACAAACTATAACTGTGTTCAAATATTTCCTAGAAATTTGGTTAGCTTGGTTTAATTTGTCTAAATCAAAATATGTCAAAATGTGCTGGACAGGTTTTAGGATCACCTGTTGTTAAGATTGTGGTGTATCTTTTGTCCTGATTTGTTAAATTCAGCAAATAAATCATAATTGTGTGTTAAATTGTGCAGTAATTTCTTAGAAATTTGGTTTCCTTGGTTAATTTTCTAAGAGAAAATAAGTCAAAAAATGCTGCCCAAGTTTTTAGGGCATGAGTGGTTAAGATTATGGTAATTATTTTGTTCCAATGTAATACATTTAGGACATAAACCATAATGGTGTGTTAAAATGTGCAGATAATTCCTAGAAAATATTTCCTAGCTTGGTTTAATTTATCTACTTGAATAAAAGTCACAAGGTTTTGGTCACAAGTTGTTTTGCAAAATTATGCTATTTAAATTTTTTCAAAATATGTAAATAAGCAAATCAACCATAAATGTTCAGTTACTTCTTTTAAAAAAATGTTTGGCAAGTCAAAACTTGCTGCACAAGCTTTTAGATCATGAATTTTTTTTTTTTTTAAGATTATAAAAAAGATTGTTAATATTATTATTAATTCTTCTTCTTCTTCTTCTTCTTCTTCTTATTATTATTATTATTATTATTATTATTATTACTACAACATTATATTCAGCAAATAAACCATAACTGTGTTTAGAATACACAGTGATCTTTTTTTGTTCATTCAGGATTCCCAACATTGTGGACATTTGGGAGAGACAGTGTGGACAATGCAGAGTATTCCATTTTTCATTTAATGTTCTTCGTTTGCAGTGAATGCCGCTCCATCCAGATGAATTCTAATCAGTGCATTATGTACAATTACGGTTCTAATTAATAGTTATAAGTGTAAAAGTCAGACTTGCTCGTCATCAAACCATTAAACTCAGACCAAAGCGGATACGTTCCTGCAAATCTCCAACACCATCATATAAAACTTTAAAAAGTCTGTGCCCTTAATTATCCCACTGATATGTGAATAAATGAACTTCAGCGTGCCCGCATTAACAAACCAAAAGGAACACTTCAGCACAATGTGTTTGAAGGGCGGAAGCAGACTTTTCATTAAACACATCTCAGGGTAGTGAATGATTTAAGCTGTGGTGAAGGCTTTGAGTATGCAATTCATCTTTCGGTGGGACTCTGCAGGCGTGTTATTTAAAGCTGAAAGAGGAGGCTCTTAAGCTGCTGCAGGCTGGTGATGGCGGCAGGGTGAGGCGATCAGGTGGAGGCTGGGTGCGGATCAGTGCTTTTACTGAATCAGGAATGGAGGAGAGGCTGGGGATGAGCCGGGGTCAGTGCGCGCTTTGAATGGGAAATGTGGAACAGGATTAGACTGACCTCGGACCCCCGGCTCCCGGGAGAGAGGAGAGGAGAGCACGGATGGAGGAGAAAAATGCTCACCTCACACCTGAAGGAGAGAGGGAGGTGGAGGAGAGTGCATAGGATAGAGAGAGAGACAGAGAGAGAGAGATAGCATGCAAGATAGGCTGAGACAACAGAGACAAACAGCAGAGCTGAATTCGCTGGACTGTAATGAACCTGCTGGTGAGAAGGAGGAACCTGAATACAGTGCGGTTTCTGTAGACCCCCTGCACATGTCTCGAAGAGGATACACACACCGAACACTTTCTAAGCTACACCTACTTTGCATCCACATTTATTGCTCATGTTATCTGCTCCATCATTTGATCCGCTCCATTTACCACATAGGTGCGCATTGTAGTTCCACCATTATACACTGTAGTCCAGCTCTTTCACTGCAAACTTTGTAAGACCCCTGATCTTTAATGGTCCTGACCTCCAAGGGACCACCACAGAGCAGGTATTATTTGGGTGGTGGAGCATACTCAGCACTGCATCAGCCTAGACTGCCTTTTGAATGAGGCATGAGGTGGGGCAGCCAACCAGAGCAGTGATCATTTGTGCACATGCACAAGTTTTAAAGGGTCCATATCCTTCTTATTTCAACTATATTTCCCATGAGATTCTTTTACAAAATTTCAGGGGATTTTGTTTATACTCAATGCACTCATTGACCAAATACGGTAATTGATTGTACGGTAATTGATTTCCCCACAGTGGGGAAATTTAGTCTCTGCATTTAACCCATCCGTGAAGTGAAACACCACATACACACACACTAGTGAACACACACACTAGGGGGCAGTGAGCACACTTACCCGGAGCGGTGGGCAGCCCTATCTACGGCGCCCGGGGAGCAGTTGGGGGTTAGGTGCCTTTCTCAAGGGCACCTCAGTCGTTACTTTAGGCTCAGGGAATCGAACCGGCGACCCTCCGGTCACAAGGCTGGTTCCCTAACCTCCAGCCTACGACTGCCCCCAATGCACCAAAACAAAGTTGTTGGAATCCAATGAAGCTGTCTATGTGTAAATGTATGGATGACATGTAAGTGATAGCAGTATTAGAGTGAAGGGATGAGGTTACTGGGGAAAACTGTACAACTGAAAGTAGACTCTAGTACCCTGTTGAGCCACCTCTAGCCTGGATACAAGGCAGGGAGTTGGCATGGAGGCATAAAGTTTCTTTACGGTATTTGGCCAGTGATGTTGCAGCTCGGCCTGTAGTTCCTGCACACTCATAGACTGCCGAAGCTGGCATGATAGCTGGATCCAAGAATGGTTGATTGGCCATTAATCTGGCACTGGGCAGGCCAAGACAGCTGCAGTCTGGCAGAGACATTTGGAAGCTCTGCAATGAATGGCAGCACATGTGGCCGGAGAATGTCCTGCACATATCACTGAGCTGTTAGTGTTCCTCGTATCACTACTGGGAGTGACTGACCGTGCAATGGCCCCCCAGATCATCACACCTGCAGTTGGGGCAGTGTGTCGCTCCACAGCAAAGGCAGGATTGAAACGCTCACCACGAGGCCTCCATACTCGAACCTGACTGTCAGGTTGGATCCCAAACAGGACCTGGATTTGTTGCTAAAGACGATGTGTTCCCAGTTCGTAGCAGTCCAGGTTTCTCGTTCATGACACCACTGCAAACCAAGAAGATGCTGGCTGGCTGTCAATGACAGGACACATAATGAGCACTGTGACACCAAATTTCCTTCTGCTGGTCCCAGCAGAGACGGGGGGAGGAAGCGGGGTGTAATGAAGGTGCCACCTGTTTCTGGAGGGAGGACAAGGAAACTGTGGGAGCTGCTCATGCTTGTCGGAGGATCAAACGATCATCTCTACAGGTGGTCTGTCTGGGCTGTGCGGGACCCTGCTTGCCGTGTGTGCATGCCGTCACGTAACCAGACTGCTCCTGTAGTCATTTACATATTTGCCTGAGTTATAACT
This sequence comes from Prochilodus magdalenae, assembly GCA_024036415.1. Taxonomy (NCBI): domain Eukaryota; kingdom Metazoa; phylum Chordata; class Actinopteri; order Characiformes; family Prochilodontidae; genus Prochilodus; species Prochilodus magdalenae. Next base: position 261,316 of record JAMWET010004505.1, read on the forward strand.
GCATCCCATTTCTGATCAGTCAGTATAACACTCTTTGACCTGTACAGTTTAACAGGCTGTTGTGGTCACTGAGAGAGAGAGAGAGAGAGAGAGAGAGAGAGAGAGAGGGAGAGCTTTGTTCTGATTGGCTGCCTCACCCATAAAGCAGTATGGGCTGAAAACTTCATATAACTACAATGCAAGTACAGTGTAAGTGGAGAGGGCTGAATAGATAGGTACATGTAAATGCATCAGTTTTTTTGTGATGGCTTGTCGGGTGAAGTAACTAGGGAGATATTTTGTAGGTGGGTGGAGTGAGACTGGAGTGGGATGACCAGGTCTGCATGCACATGTGTGGATTTATTGTTACTTCACCTAAAATATTCATCTGAGTCGCAGCTCATAGTAAATAGCATGTAGACCTGTTTTTCTCTCTCACACCACTCACAAGAGAAAACTCACTCTCCCCATTCTGCTCCTGGATTCTCAGAAGAGGAGTCACATCAAGAGGAATGTCTCACAGCCTTCACAACTCATGGCAGAACACAAATACTCAGTTTATATTGATATAATCAATATATATTATTAATAGTATTTATGAGTTTTTGTGTTTTTTCATTATTAGTACCGGTAGCAGGAACACCTTTAGCTATTTTAATAATTTAGTTATTTGGTAACGATAATAACTCTGGTTATTCTTCCAAAATGTACCATGATGTGGCACTGATAGCTCTGCATTGGGGTCTTTTATATTTAGATTTGGATTTTTTTCATACAGGTAATAAAATAAATAAAAATAAAATAAATATAAATAAATGCAAAAATAAAATAATAATAAATAATAATAACACACATTTTACTAACTCATTTTAGTTTCTTCTGGCCTCCAAAAATATAAAAATGTCACTGGGATAAGCAAGTTGAATTAAGTAGACCTTTTTAGACCCAAAAAAGGTCATTTAGTTACGTAAAATTCCAAACAAATTAATTTGCCATGACTTAAAAAATTAAATCTTTAAAGTATGAACCATATGGCAAAATATTAGAACAACATTAGAGCTTAACTCACCGAAAAGCTGATTACCATGAGTTCTTACTTCCTCAAACATCAGGTGACACATTCAAAAGCAAAGGACTTTTATTTTGGCACGCGGGCCATTTTGGTTAAAATGTTTCAGTTGACGATGTCAGGTGGTACGACAGCCATTGTTTATTTATATGAAAAATGAATAATTATAAAATTCAAGTTGAAGGACAAAAGATTCTACGGGTGTCCAAGTAGGTGCCTGTTTAATTTAAAGGTAATCTGAAAAGTCAGGCAGTGCAACCAGTAAGTCAAATAGTTCAACCAGGCCAGCACTGTATTAATAACTAAGCTATATACAGTATTAATTAAAAAGCTAATGAAATAAGCTAAGATGACATTTTACATTATGATTGTGTATTGTGTACTTATTGTAATTATATTAAACCATATTAAATATGCACTTAGACATTAATGTAATTATACATGTTGATATAAAAATGAACTTTAACTTTTTAAATGAGTTTTTATTAATATATATTTTTAATATTTATTTTATTTATCATTATTTGTGATTAACCATTTACTGGCCACTGATACTGCAGTTTAGTGAAATATCTGTCTATTAGACAGTGTAGTCTTTATGGATGTGTTCATGGGAGCCTATAGAACTATACTGGAGCAAATTAATGGCAGATTTAAAAGGACATGTTCTCTTCACCGAAGCAGTGGCTCTGGAGTTCTGCCCGAAATGATTGAGTTAAAAACATCTAAAAATAATTTAGTTGTGTTGTAATATTTAAATCTACAATTTTTTAAGATATTGATGTGCATAAAAGAAAATCAGCTGCACACGATCAGCGAGTCCAAACCTTTGAGCAGTTATATATGAGAGATGATTTGTTTGCCATTAGATCACAGCCAACTGTGCATCCCCTGTGTCAGAAAGCATCAGCTGCTACTGGTGCGTTGTGCTGTGTGTGGGCAGAGACATGGGGGATTTAAATATAGGGGGTGGAAGAAAAAGCATTGGATAGCTGTGAGTACGTCCACCAGGGGAGAGTGTCCGGGTTTGTTGTCTCATTGTTTCAGAACAAACAAAAATAGTGTTGGAAATAAGAGATTAACAGGAGAGGTAGAGTTTCATAAAGAGCTGTTTAATAAAGTCTGTGTTTTATTACTTACAGCTAAGAGCAGGACTTCCTTTTGGCTGCTGAGCTTAGAAAAATGGAAACGTATAGGGCAGTAAATACAATATATATGGTGGGGGGAGTGCCATATAAAGAGGAGAGAGAGAGAGAGAGAGATAGTAAGAGTGGGGGACTGTAAGGGAGAGAGAGGAAAGGAGGGAGAGAGTGTAAAATAAAAAAAGAGTAAAAGAACGAGAGGCAGATATGGAAAGAAGGAGAGAGTGAAGAAAATAGGGAGAGGGAGAGAGAGTGAAAAGGAAACGGAGGAGATAGTAAAAGAGACCGAGATAGGGGAAAAGAAAAAGAGTATGACAGAAAGGGAGAGAGGAATGTAGAGAAAGAAAGAGAGTGAAGGGGAAAGAAGGAGAAAGAGTGGGAGAAAAGAGGAAGAGTGCAACAGAATGGGAGAGAGAGCGACAGAGAAAGAGGAAAAAAGGGAAAGTACGACCGAAAGGGAGAGAGAGGAACAGGGAGAGAAAGAAGGAGAAAGAAAGAGAGGATGAGAAGTAAGGGGAAGAGTGCAACAGAAAGGGAAAAAGAGAAAGAGATCAAAACATGGAGAGAGAGGGGAAGAGAGACAGAGACAGAGATAGAAGAAAAGAGGGAGAGTACAACAAAAAGGGAGGAAGAGGGTAATGGAGAAAGGAGAAAGAGAGAAGAAAAGAGTTAAAGTGCAACAGAAAGGGAATAAAGGGGAAAGAAGGAGAGAGAGTGTGAGCGAGAGAGAGCGAGAGTGAAAGAGAACGAGAGAGAGAGAGAGCGAGAGAGAACGAGATAGCGAGAGAGAGAGCGAGAGAGCAAAGGAGGGAGAGTGCGAGAGATAAACTGGGAGAATGAAAATTCCTGAAATGTATATGTAACACAGAGAACTACAGAACTGAAACAATCAGCTTGGTACTCTTAATGGAGAGGCTATTGTCTTCCCCAGTGACTTCATAAACACATCTACCTGCTTCTAAAGGAGAATAGCCCTGTCCGCCGGGAGACGGGAGCGCACGCTGAAAAATATACTTGTCATCCTCAAAGTAGTAAAAGAATTAACTCTCTTAAAACCGGCGTGTGTAGGAAGGAAATTGCTTGTATGGTATTAAGGTAAAGTCCCCTGAGCGAGCTACAGCAGCCTTCTTAAACAGATGCTGCAATTAAATTCCACAGTGCTGGTGAACGACCAAAAAGTCCCCCTGTCTGAAACAGGACCGTCCACAGAGCGCTGCCGTTCCTCTGAACAGGCTCTCATGAAGGTCTTTTTGAAGTTAGATGACAGATGTCACGCTCCAACTCACATTCCCACAAAGTGCCCACTGTCCTTTTTGTGCTGTGTCGACACACGACCCCATGCTAGTTATACCAACGGAAATCTGACAATCAAGCTGGTTAGCTCAGTAGGGGCACGCCAAGATCCGAACCTCCAGGTCTGACATGGGTTATAGAATGTGTTGATTTAGACCACATAGAGATTGTTAAGCACCAGTGCGCGGCCGCATATTGCCGG
>JAMWET010004505.1:270000-292500 GCA_024036415.1 Prochilodus magdalenae
AGCTGGGTGTGTCTAAACTTTTGACTGGTAATGTATTTTCACTATTTCAAATTCTAATGTAGTAATACCCTGGACTTGTAAGAGTTTGGCAAGAGCTAAACAATAGGGATGGGCGATATCACTGATTTTCCAATCGATCCGATACCAAGAAATACCAAGGCTAATATTCCGATACCAATACTTTTTTCAACGATGGTATATGGTAAGTAAGAACAAAACTGTAACCTAAAGTCTGAGATTTAATTCTTATTAATTATTATTATAACTACTAAATAAACATTCTGAAATTTCAGTTTTTATAAAATAACAAATCACACAACGTAATTCCGTGTTCAATAAAGTTGAAATGATGTCTTCACTTAAGTAACTGGTATTTTTGTCAGCTGAAAACTCTTTAACTTAATGTGTATTGATCATATTTAATATGAATATTTAAAGACCAATATTTTGAATAACAGGTTCTAGAAGGAAAAGTAGTTTCTTCACTACCTCATCATCAATAGCCGCCTTTTAATTAAGAGATTAAATGAGTACACACCCATCCTGCTAATTTAATAAACAAATGATATGTGTATTTTTGTGGCAGAATCGATTCTTCAAAGTATCGGAAGTATCGATATTCTGGTATCGATCCGCCCGTCCCTGCTAAACAACAGTCAGACACATACAATATGAACAGGGAGACTCAGGAGAGGTTTATCAGGTTGGAAGAAAGGCAGCTTTGGATGCTTCTGGATATTAATTACAGTGTGTTGTAAAGCTGGGGAGCGGCGAGGCGCAGTGTTAAAGACTGGATGAAGGGATGAGAGCCGGGACTTGGTTAACAGAGAGAGACGGAGTTTTACGGAACCCAATTAAAACTGACACAGCAACAAAGCGCCACGCTAGAGTTCGCCCAATGAAAGGAGCTGTTTTCCTGTACAAATAGGCCAATCATATAGGACACTCACTTCCACTCCAGTCCCCAGTGACCGCAACACCAAAGGATTATTTTCATCAAAGGCACGGCGTGGAGGATCACTCGTATGCGCATGAGTGCGTGCATGTGTGTGTGCATCTGCATGGGAGAGACAGATCACAGAGAGAGAGAGAGAGAGAGAGAGAGACAGAGACAGACAGAGAGATACAGAGACAGAAAGAGAGAGAGACAGAGAGAGAGAGAAAAAGAAAGAGAGAGAGAGAGAGCGAGAGAGAGAGAGAGAGAGAGGCAGAGAGAGAGGCAGAGAGAGACAGATAAACAGACAGAGAGACAGAGAGTGATAGAGAGACAGACAGACAGAGAGAGAGAAAGAGAGACAGACAGAGAGACAGAGAGAGAGAGAGAGAGAGAGAGAGAGAGAGAGACACAGACAGACAGACAGAAAGACAGACAGACAGAGAGCGGCAGAGAGAGGCAGAAAGAGACAGATAAACAGACAGAGAGACAGAAAGAGACAGAGAGAGAGAGACAGACAGACAGACAGACAGACAGACAGACAGACAGAGAGAGAGAGACAGACAGAGGAGAAGGCTAACAAAAAGACCTAGACTGTTTCACAGTTCTTACTGGACCAATATGATGACCGTCAAATAGCTGCTGTGGAAACAAACCCATCAGCTTTTGAAATATTTTGAAAACAAAACAAAAAAAAGAGTCATCTTGCGTGTTTAATTTGGTAGTAACTATAGGCTTCTGCAGATGGCGCTGCACGAGGATGATGGGACTATAAATGCCTGCGGGGTGTGAGTGACGGGGTCCATAGATTAAGAAGAGGTGCTGCAGTGCAGTGAATGTGCGTGTCATAGACCATAGTGTGAAGGAAGTAGCTGAATCTGCAGGTGTATGGAAGCGTATGGTCATACAGGTCTACCAGCAATGGCTAAAATCCCAGTCTACAGGAAACTCTCCTTGGGATTGTGCCAGGGAAGTCATTCACCAAACATGACCCAACTGTGCAACACTTCGATACAAGAGTGTCTGAACACTGATTTGGACTACATCCAGAAACTTGTCCAGTCCATGCCAAATCCAGTCACAGCTGTCGTTCGAGCTGGGGAAGTATGACATACTGTTAGGTACGTGTCAGTCACAGATGCCTCGTTTTTGTCTGGTGAGCTTATCTATAAACATCTGCCAATTCAGCATTCCACATATCCAAAATTGAGTTTCTATTGCATTTCCTGCATCTCGACAACACAAGTATTCTCAAACATAGCATGTTGGTAGTATGTAAAGGACCCATACTATTAAAAAATAAGAATTTTGAAAATATTTTTTCATGGTATGGGTCCTTTTTTATTCCTTCCTTATGAAGTAGTATGTGAAGTTCAGCCATCCACTCCCGAGTCCACACAGTCCATATATATGGAAACTGGGCTGAAAAAAATAAGCCTGTTTGGAATTCAATGTTTTTGTAATGCCACAGGCCCCAACTCATTTACATCTATCCACCTCTAAAGAGTGTTCCAGCTCTGAGCGCCTTTCTGAACGAGATGAGGCTCAATACAGTGCAACCAATCGGAACACATCTGTAAGGTCACAAGAACCAACTCTCCAACATTTACATATATCCACCTGTTTAGCAATCAGAAGTTTAGCCCCGCCCACTCATATTGAAGTTCTAATCAGTGTTTCAGCTCCGAGTGCCTTTCTGAATAAGGCTCGGTACAAGGCAGCCAATCAGAACAAATTGGAAAGCACAGGGCCCCTCCTCCTGCAGCATTCCAGCTCCGCCCCACATTATCCTGAAATCTGCTCCTTGTTATAATAGTTTGCTGCTCCTTTGTTTGTTGATCACGGGTGGATGGATTTGTCCGTCTGCTTATATTTGAGATCCGTGCCTCTCCGTATTCATTCAATAAAACATGTTTTCAGCATAATTGATATAACTGACTTTATTCTTTTAATAACAAGCATTGGCATTGGCCAATCAGTCAAGTAGAATTTTGATTAACGCTTTCTGGGTAATTCAATAATGAAGTCACTAGCTTTTTTTCTGGGGACTAAAAAAAAGTCAGTGCCTCTAATTTTAGAGTACAAACTGTGAGCTGAGCAGATGAAGAGCTGAACGTGTTTGCCCTGTCTGGAGTCTGGGAAAAACATCAACATCTTGTTTTTTATTATTTATTTATTAATTGCTTCTTTGATTTTCTCAGTAAGATTTTCTCACCAACTGTGCATCCTTTCAGACCCATGGTGCTGATTTTGTCTTCACACAGTGGAAGGATGGACACACCTGTGCATGCAAGAGTGGAGCTTTAGGTGCTATACTAGCTACTGACTTTCCATGCGGACATCAACACCTAGATCAAAGTTCTTCCCCACTATTAAAATTTTAGTTTAGGATGATCTGCTTCAGTTTAGGACGATCTGCTTCAACCACCAAACACTGATACAACCACACAGCATGGCTGCTACTTACAGGCTCCTGTTGGGGCTGTGATGCTAATAAAGATGGAACTGCTCCTCTCTGCAGTGTTGAACGCTGAGTGAAGCTGCTCCATATTCTCCATAAGGTTTGAGAAACTGTCTGGGTGAAATGTGCAGAGCAGACTAACAACTCAAAGTTGTCCAGGATCTTGTTAAAGATGTGGAGGTGGAAGTTCCTTTTCACAAGTTTGCTTTGGGAATGTTCTGTTCCACCGTAAACGGTCCCACAGTTCCATTCTGGCGCCTGCACCAGCTGTAGCATTTAAGGTGGAATGGAACATTTGATTAAGTGGCTGGTGAACAGAAAGCCACCATCAGCGTTTAAAGATGAACATCATGGCCACTGACAGGTCGGCTCTGACAGGTCGGTTCTGACAGGTCGGTTCTGACAAGTCGGTTCTGTGGAAAAGGTTATGAAAAGAACCGACATTCCCATCACAGCCTGGAATAGAGTTCCACACATAGTTTGCCAGTTTCAATGTTGTTGCTCTGTTGTATGTACATTAGATGAGTTTTAATATTAATATTAATATTAATCAGAGTGAAGAGTATTACCCAATAGTCTAGGATCCTGGAATCAGCCGGTTTTACCATGCAGGATTTGAGTTTGAAGGAGGAACGACAGTGTTTGGGGTTCACGGTATGTCGGCTCTATGTACTGAACTATAGCTACTATGTACTGACAATACAACACAGTTTTCCATTTTGTGGCCCCCACTAATGTTCCTGTGGTTGTCCCCTTCCTCATGCAAGTGGATTTTCATATATCCCATCTCCTCAGAAATACCTCCTGAGATGAATCACCTTTCTGCTGTTGCATAAAAACGAGTGTGCATTGCTTTCTGTTGGGCTGATACTTTATGTGAGGTCTCTGTTTGTCTTCATACTGCTCGTTTGTTCATATCCTTCTTTATATGTCCGAGACCGAGAGAGAGAGAGAGAGAGAGTACTGAACTAACAGAGACAAAGAAAGAGAGAGTGCACACGTTTATTTCCAGTATTTATCATGTGTTTGAAAGCACTACAGACTGCCTTTGCTCGCTTAATGCATGAGATATTAGCTCCTGAGCGCTCGACAGCGCACATTGTTAAATGATCACGTTGCCCATTCTTTCTCCCTGCTTTATGTGCATATGCCCGAGTACGAGCGCGTGCGTGCGCGTGCATGCACTCCCAGCCCACCCCTACCGTGCCAACACAATCGGGTTGGCGGGCCTCCAGCAAAGCACATCTGGCACTTGAAAGGCAGAGAGTACAGAAGGTGATGGGCCTGGGCTCAGGAACAATGCCAAGAGGCAAGCTCCTCACTGCCCTGCTGAATTCCACCCAGAGAACAGAGCACAGCCACGGATTCAGACATCCACAGGCACGGCTCGGACTACGGAACCTTTAGGTTGCAGGGCCTGTTACTTTCTAAAGGGCGCATATTATAAAGGGTGATTTTCCTTGCTTGGCTTACAGTAAGGCTGTTGGATATGGTGTGATAATCCTTTCACAGGAGACTGAGATTAGAAAATAGTACACTGTTCAAATTTTATTTGAGATTATACTTTTATAATAGCCTATGTTATTGCATTTCCTAGTTGTATATGAGGTAAAATAATAAACCTGAGTTTGTGAAAAGCCTGTAGAGGAGTTGAACCAATTAAATCCACCCAAACACAAAACTGCTGTGTACAGTGCCAGTCAAAAGTTTAGACACACCCCTCTAAACAGACTTTGGTGGTGACCTTAAAGAAGACTCTACAGGCTTACAGTTAACAGGGCCAGCTGATGAGACTAACTGTCTAAACTGGACATATCCTGATATACCACATAATGTCTTGATGTGCAACTATATATATATATATATATATATATACACACAAAAAATGATCTGTTATTTTACACAGTTTAAAAGCTCTAGTTCCCCTTTCAGTTTAGTGAATATTCATGATGGACACGTCCAAAACATCATGTAGTATAAACCTCCATGTAAAAATATCTGTTTTATCCTATCCTATATCTGATTTTAACATTCACATAGTTCCATAGGTGCAGGATTTTTAAGGTCTTCACGTCACTGCATACATTTATCCATAGGATGCTCTTGCTCTCTATATTTTTTAATATATTTTTATATATATATATATATATATTTTTTTTTTATTTATTTAAGTACTGCTGTCTAGGTGTAACTGGGTTCTTGGGTACTACAATATCGCTCCACCCCATGTACCGCATGTGATGCGAATGACAATAAGGTCTCCTTGTATTCTAGAGTAAAGCATTAAGATTTTTGTTAAACCTAAGAAGACCCTTCTATGAGCAGCTGTGTGTAAACGTTTGACAGGTAGTGTACACAAATAATAAAAAAGACCTTACTTTATGGAAAATTGTATAGACGAAGAGTTACAATGCTAGTCAGTAAAATCACAGTTAGATTTTGTCCCCCAGGTATTTTCCATTAGAATACATTTATCCAGTAACAGCTTTGAATTCAAGGTTGCCCAAGATCCTGTGATAGATGTGGAAGCTGAATGTTGGCTTCCAGTCTGTTCCACCTTATTATAGCCCCACGGTTACATTCTGACACAAATACAAGCTAAGCCATTTAATAGCAATAGGAAGCCTACTTCTGCCTGGTTTAAAAATGATCAGCCATGCCCACTGACAGATTGACTGATTCTATTTGTGATGTGACAAAGTTGTGCAATTTTATATGTGCCTTTACAGCTTTATCAAATTAGCTCTGCTAGACTGATTGTTCACTCGGCCCCTTAGCTCGAATGGACAAAAGTACGGAACTGTCAGAATCGACAAATGTAATTCGACCTGTGCAGAGCTAGAAGTAGAATAAGGTTTATTGGACAAGCCAGTAGTACAGCTCAACAAGATAAACCAGGCAATCATAACAAAGTGGGAGGACAGAGTCATAACCAGAGGGACAGGCAGAAACCGAAAAGCACTGTAACAGGCAGACCAGCAAACAAATCAAAAAGAGAATCCAAGAGAGTTAATCAAAGTACAAAGAGAGTCAAAACCAGAAACACCAAACAGAGAGTACAAGAGACAAACACTCTGTGTGCAACTGGGATGGCTATACTTCACAATGTGCCAGCAGGAACTGTGGGGTATATCAGCACACAGTAAACGAGGAACAGGTGTGTATAATCAGTACTCGGGAGATGGGTGGGATATCTTGGGATGGAATGGGAAAATGGGACATGATTGGATGGTTTCGGACATGTGATGTTGATGTCATTGTGTAGTGGATTCTGGGAGATGGAGTTCGGAAGATCAGAAGTAATGGGGAAACCAGGAAGTGTGACAGGAACATATTCAGGCATCAGTATCCCAGCCAAAAGTGATTTGTTCTAAAAGGTTCTCAGAATATGCAATGCAATGTTCCATTAATGTTTTCAGTGGGAGGGTTTCTTTTCATCTAAGGTCTCAGTAACATCCAAAAATCATTCTCCAAATGTTGAGCTGGGAATGCATTCTTCTTTTGTTATTATGTAACATAATCTGTGGCCCTGAGAACATCCGTAACACATCCCCTGAACACTGCAGATAAACGTTCTGTCTTGGTTAATGTTTAACCTAGTAGAAACATTATCTTCTAAACTTTATTAGAACTTGTAGGTAACGTTAGCCAAAAGGGAATGTTCCCTGCTAGCTGGGATGGCTGTAGCAGCTTGCTTATTTAACTCAGCGTTATATTTTACTTTGGTAATTGTGTCAATGGACAAACAGATGGTGACGTGTACTAAGCTAAAAGCAAAGCCATGTTTAGACAGGCAGAAGTCAAAACCAGACAAACAATCAGACCAGCAACATTACCAACAGAGGAAAGACAAAAGAGTAAACCAGAGAAGCTAACAAGAATAAGAACAGGGAGAAACACTCGGTACGCAGAGTGGCAATACTTCGCAGTGGGTCAGTGTGAGAGAGGGGCATTTACACAAACGGACTAAATGGGGAACAGCTGTGTGTTAGTACTCCAAGCAGGAGGATCTGAAACACTGAACAGGATTGGAGAATTGTAAACATGTGATGGTGATGTCATCGGGTGGTGGGTTATGGGAAATGGAGTCTGGGAGATTGGAGGTGAGAGGAGAACCAGCAGACATGACAGTAACACAAGCATGAGCATTGATTAGCATATTTATCAACATGCCAAGATGTCACAATGTGTTTTCGGCACCTGACAAAAAAGCACACTGATTTTTATAAAGTTTTTAATAAAGGAATGTAGATTCTGGACTTCCTGACAGGTAGACCCCGGGTGGTGAGAGTAGGAAACAGCTTCTCGTCCATGCTGACTCTGAGCACTTCTCAAAGCTGTGTGCTCTGCCCCCTCTTGTACTCCCTGTGACTGTGTAGCCAGACACACTTCCAACATCATCCTCAGGTTTGCTGATGACACCACCATCCTAGGCCTCATCACAGATGGAGACGAGACTGCCTACAGAGACGAGATCAGCGTCCTGTCAGAGTGGTGCTACCACAACAACCTCAGTCTCAACATCAGCAAAACTAGGGAGATGATCGTGGACCACAGGAAGCTGCAGAGGGGTGGTCAGTCTCCCCTATACATCAATGGAGCCAGCACAGAACAAACCGGCTAGAGAACAGTTCTTGCCCACACACAGTCAGGTTCCTGAACAAGCTGTGAGCATTTCACCAATACCACTGCACTCGGACACTTCATTATTATTAATATTCTTAATATATCAACACTATGAACCATATCACTGCATTCTGACACTTATTATTATTAATGTATCACTATGGACAATATCACTGAGTCACTTTAAACAGACATATGTATAAATATACATATTTATATTATATCTCCGCTCTATCCTTGTGTATTAAATGTACATATCAGAGAATTTCTACAGACCCCTTCTGTCTCTGTATATTCGGTATTTTGCGTATATTTTGTATTTATTTATTATATATCTCTTTTATATCTCTGTATTTTAATGATTAGTTGGTACAGTATGTATATAATGTTGTTCTGCTCTAGAGTATCAACCTGAGTCTCACCACAAGCATTTTAATGCATAAATGTCCTGACCTGCTGTGCAAATGACAAATAAACCTGAAACTATTGAAGCTAGGTGTCCCCAACCTTTGACCTGCAGTGTGCCCACATCATCAAAAGAATAATTGGACAAATAGTTCCACCCTAAAGAAGCCAACAGAGAAATGACGCTTGTTGGGTAAGTTCGACACTGAGACATGCCAATGATTCAAGTTTCACGTTCGGCCGTAGGCAAGGACGACCCTATCACTGGACGTAGGCAAGGACGACCCTATCACTGTACCTGACTGACCCAACAGCCACAATTGCAGACATTCAGCATGCAGGGATGTCCTCCATGAGTCTTCCTGTTAGCACTGGCAGATGACTGCACGACGCAGGACTACATGCACACAGATCGTTATGACAACTACCCTGAACACCACGTCAACATCGCCAAAGACTGCAATGGTGTCGTGCCAGACTGTTATGGAGCAACCGGCAGCAGAATGGCAGCGGGTCATCTTCAGTGACGAGTCCCGCTTTTGTCTTGGTGGACACAACCAACAAACCTGTGTGGAGGGACCGTGGTCCGCGTCACGATGGACAGGTTTATTGTCACTCATTACACGTCCAGAAGACCTGGTGTCACTTCACCTGCACCACTACCGCACCATCTGCAGGAGCTGTGAGAGAATATTCAAGCTGCATGGGATGGATTATCACAGGACACCATTAGGAAGCTCTACAACTCCATGCTGGACTCTACAACTGGCATGTAGCGTTAGCAAACATGGCTGCCCAACACCATACTGAGAGACACTACTTCTGTATGTGTAGCTCAATAAATATTACCCATATCAGTCTAAACGTATCATCATTTATTATTCCTGGTAACCTTCATCTTTCTTCCCAATAGCACTGCAGTCCCACACTTCCCTTCTGGCTGCAGCTATTCTTTTAATGAGTGTTTATTGAGAAAAAAAGAAAAAAAGAAATACATGTAGTTTATACATCTGAATATGTATATGCACACACAAATCTATGACCACACCTCAAGGTGAGCTTCTGCTATGCATGCATCTCCAGTCCTAGCGCTTTCCCAACATTTTCCTCTTGGAGCACTGGCAGGCTATATCAAGATCTCCATATTAAAAATGCACCAGATCTGTACGGATTTGGATTTTTTTTTCAGAGCCGTATCATCAGCGGGGGTGTGTGGAGTGGGTTTATATAGTGTATGTGGCGGGTGTAATATTGGGGCCAGATGGCTTAAGCCTGCTAGTGCCTATTGAGATAGCGCATCGCTAAAGGGCTGTGCCACCAAACCCATTTTGATTAGACGAAGGTTTTTGGAGCCAGCCGAGGTCTGGCAGGCTCTGCCTAGCCTCCAGATCATAAACTTCTCAATCACCCGACTAAAGTAAGTTCATTTGGCTCGGCAGCCCCACTCTCAGAGCGATGGACTAAGCCCGGGTTTATTCGCCATTCATCTCCTGTGTACTTTCTGCTTGGTGGCCCCTCGGCCCTCCTCCTTCTCAGCCGTATTCCCTGCAATGGGTGGAAAAAAGAGGAAGGGTGTTTGTTTACCCGAGCCTTTCACGTTAATATAAACTGGAGCGCCCCGGTGAAGGAAGAACGAGGGGAGAAGAAGAAAAAAAAGAATGGGGGGAAAAAAACAATTACACGGGGCGACGCAAATGAGGTATGGCCGCGTCGACAGAAAAAGCTTAATAGTTCATTTCAGTCATTGTCTGTGTGTGAGTGCGTGGGGCTTTTTGGTCCATTACCTCCAAAACAGTATGTAAATTCGCTCTTTTGGAGACAAAATATTTAGCTGTGCTTTGCTCTGAGCAAATGAACATGGGATGTGTGAGCAAGAGAGAGAGAGAGAGAGAGAGAGAGAGAGGCAGAGAGAGAGAGGCAGAGAGGCAGAAAGGCGGGAGGTTACAGGATTGTTTGAAGTTGTCTTCAGCAACCAGCCCATAGCCTAGCCCAAACTGTGCTTAAATTATTAGCTTTAAAGGCATATAGGTCACAAGTGGGAACTTGCATAAGAACCCCCCAGAGATGCTCAGGAGCAGGCCTTGTTAAATTTAACCCCTTCCTCGTGCTCATCTCTCTCCAGACGGAGAACGTAAAATGATAAATTTCACCTTTAACAATGTTTACACTCCGTAACACGGCGCTTACGCACGGCACAGCCTTCTGAATTAAACATTACAACTGTTCCTTTGGCTAGAGAGCTCCAGGCCTGGACTCATAAAACATGGATATCCTTTATATATAACACAACTGACGCCAAGAGAGATGAAGGTTTGGCTAAACCCACCTGTAAAGTACCGCTTTATTATAACGGTCCTTTTCTAATAACATTAAAGTGTCCATCTTTTCCATTGACCACCCAGCGAAGGTCAGCTGACAAATGAAAATCTGATGGGCTAAGGTTTCCTTTAAACCCTCAGACTGCTGGAAACTTCTTCAGACGGCTGCAGAACAAGATACTTCTTGCTTCATAAAATAGATCCTTATGCCTCGACCTTTAAAGACCTGTATTCTACATTTCTATGGATTTTTTTTGCAGGATTTTTTTGTTTGTTTGCTCGTGAGGTCTACTTATACCGCGTGTGTGGGGTTTATGTAGAGGAAACAGTTACCTGACCCTATTCTGACCTCTCTTTATCACCTAGGATTTGTCACCTGGAGTGTTTGAGGTGGTAGTAACTTCAGGCTCCTGCAGATGGCGCTGCACAAGGTTTATGGGGCTATAAATACCTGTGGGGTGTGAGTGACGGGATTCGTAGTTTGAGAAGAGGTGCTACAGTGCAGTGAATGTCTCGTTCCATGTGTGGAAAATGGCTCCAGAGAAGATGTTAATGACTGGCTAAAAGGAGTGAGTGCATTTGGGCGTGGCCAAAGACCATAGTGTAAGGAAGTAGCTGAATCTGCAGGTGTATGGAAGCGTACGGTTGTATGTGTCTCCCAGCAGTCGCTAAAATCCCCGCCACTTCACAATCCTATATATATAGTCCCATTAATTTCACGCAGTGCCATCTGCAGGAGCCTAAAGTTACTACCATCTTAAACACGCAAGGTGACTTGTGAGCTAGTGAGCTTATATACGTGTATTGGCTTTAGTGACATCACAAACACACGATACGTTCAAAGCTAGCGACTTAGTTTTCATATCGTCGACATCTAAAGAAAACAGGTATCTCCAAAATGGCAACTTTACAGGAGAGGCCAAAAACCTCATTTAATTTGAATGGAAATCAATGGAACCAGACGTCTTTCCGAGCTGTTTTGGGCCCTTTCCGTCAGTCTATTCTTCATGAAATCTCTACACAGTGTAAACAGCAGCTCATGTGATCAAATGAGACATAAAAGTAAAAATCAACAAAAATGGAGATACTTGTTTTTCTTTGGACAGAGATGATATACGAACTGTGATCTGGGGGCATAATCATGACGTCCATGTTATGTGTTCCCACAGTGTTCACAATCAAGAAGAAGTAGTCCTCCCAACCCAAATTCCAGTTTAACCTCTGATTAAGATGAATATTAAAGGGACCTCCCACTTACAAAGATTATAATTCAAAAATAAATGGCCAATCCCTCTCTCTTCTCTCTTAATCCATTAAGCAGTCTGCTTTGGATGCTATGCCAAAACAGGGTATTTAAGGGGTAGAAATCAAATGTAAAAAATTGTCCACTTATCCCAGATAAAGTCACTCAACTTCATCTCATTAATTAGGGAATTGATTGCGTTGAGAGACGTTTGGGTGATGTGTTTTTACAGAAACGATTTGGGCTATTCGGGTATTAACATTGATTTCTAGTGTTTGTGGAGAGTGTTAGCCTCACAGTTCCAGTTCTAAACTAAACGTGGCTGGGGGTCTACGTCTGAGGTAAATGGGAAATGTGTGTAGCTAAACTGCTGTCGGCTGAATATGCAGATGTGATCATGTTTCTGTCAGAAAAACTCAAAAGCAGAGATGGGAAACGATGTGTTAACACTTGATATGGTGCTCAATTTGAAGTCTTTAGCATAGGCTATGTGTAGGCGCTGGTCTTGAAGCGTTGAGACCCCCTCAGATCCAGTCAGATATAGATGGAGGGTTGTACTCCCTGGACAACAAGACTGGGACCAAGCTGGTGGTGGGAAGGAGGAGGGAGGAGAACGCTGAAACAGCTCATTAGTTCTGACTTTCCCTCTTCATCTAGGACTGACAAGAGGAGGATGGGTTCCCCCCTTGAGCCAGGATAGGTTCCCCTCAGGGTTTCTCCCTTTTTCTCCAAGGGAGTTTTTCCTTGCCCCTGTTGCTTTTGGCCTGCTCACGTGGGGCTTGCACCCCGGTTCCTTTCCTTAGGTCCATACATGGCCTCCTTTGTTTTAAGGTGGCGAATCCTTTTGAATCCTTTTGAAGGCAGGTGGCTGGTTGTGATTGGCCAGAGCAATGAATTTGCTGTCCAATGAAAACATTTTCTCGATTTTCACTTGTATGCATCATTTGAACACAGCAGCTGCCATATACATAGTGTGAAAAGGTTGACGATGAAAGGGCCAACAGAAATCTGGTTCCATTGACTTACATTCAAATGAAATGAGCTTTTTTGCCCCCTTGCCCTGTAAAGTTACGATTTTAGCAGATACTTGTTTTTCTTTGGGCAGCAGCCATATCTGGATTGTATTGACCGGAGAGTAAATGGTATATGCTGAGACTTCAGGAGTGTTCCTGTTCTACCTGAAATTCTTTTGCTTCTTCAAAGTTGGCTGCTTTCAATGAGCAAACCCTTTAACATAAAATCCAAGGCTAAGATTCGGGCTGTAATTAAATCTCTGAACACTATATGCATTCATTTAATGGAGCATACTCATATTTTTGGCCATAAGCAGCAATGATTCCTTTAGTTGCTTGTACTAACTGCATGCTCTTGAAAGTAAATGCTCAGCCGTGGCCGTATAATAGCCATAAACAGTGCATAAAACCAAACACGCTCACTGGCATGTGGCGTGGAAAATACCTGCACCGGCTACAACAACAATTCATCCCTGCAGCTGGTCAAAAACACAGGTCCTCCCAAAAAAACATCAGCCCTGCACAGTCCAGCGCCCCCCACCAGCGTTTCGGGTTTGAGGCCGAGCGCTCACCTGCACCCCTCCTTAAAAGCCGTGAAGTCATGGTGGCTGAGAGCATTGGCAGAAGATCAATACCACATGCTGCTTCCCTTTCATGGCTATTGGCCTGCATGACAAAGTGAAATAGAAGTGGGGAAGCTTTTCACCGCAGCTGATAGATGACTGTATGAAAAGGCGCTGGCCTGAGAGCTGTGATCACAAAGCCTCGCCGCATGATTGGGCCATTGATTTGTGGAGTCAACTGACCTCAGAGCAGACTTTAGCATGCCTTTGCAATGCAGCTGTGGCCATAAAGCATACTCTATGTACACGTTGCTTGTTGCACATTAGGTCTAAGTGATGAAATGTTGGCCATACAGTACCTATGTTATGACCTACTATATTTGAGTGCTCTAATTTTCCCCAAACACAATACTTTCATATTCACCCTGTATCTGAACAGAATTACTTTTCCCCCCATTTAACCCAACTTACATTTACATGTATGGTATTTAGCTGACACTCTTCTCCAGAGCGACTTACAGGGTTAATCATATTACAGGTAGGCCACTGTGGTGTTAGGAGTCTTGCCCAAGGACTCTTATTGGTGTAGCACAGCGTAGTCACCCAGACAGAGAATCGAACCCCAGTTTCCCACATGGTGTGATAGCTTAGTGACAAGAGGTGTTATCCGTTGCACCACACCAACCACTACATACAACTTGCCCGCCACAGTGGGCAGGCCAATTCACAGCGCCTGGGGAACAGTTGAGGTTAAATGCCTTGTTTACGTAGACTTCTGTAGGTTCAGGGAACCAGCCACCCTCTGGTCACAAGGCTGGCGATGTCGGCGATGGACCACACGTGGGCCACAAAGCACCCTCCTTGTCTCATACTGAGAGACACTACTTCTGTATGTGTAGCTCAATAAATATTGCCCATATCAGTCTAAATGTATCATCATGTATTGTTCCTGGTAACCTTTATCTTCCTTCCCCACATCATTGCCATCCGAGACGTCCTTCTGGGTGCAACTATTCTATTTACGATGAGTGTATTTATGTCTTTATGTATTTATTGCTATAGATAAATAACAATAAGAACTCTCCTATATGATTCCAGGGCATGGTAACTGGACTGACAGTGACTGCTTAGGGCCGCACATTATAACAGCATGCATTCAGATGTTTGCAAATGCTCAGATATATGAGGCAGCACTGGCGAGTTGCATCGCTTTGGAAAATGCGTTTCATCTTGGGTACATTTTTTCCACTTACAGAATTCTGGCAAGAGACAAAACAGCAGCCTGAAACTTAAAAGCGCCCTCGCTCGTGATGGATGTCCACCAAAGGAACGCATGTTTTCCACTGAAGTAATCGTATTACAGCCCAGTGCCTTTAGACTGCGATTAGGGGAGGAAGTAAGCCCGCCGAAACTGAGACACTGCTGATCTACGAACGAAATAAGCCCCCTGATTGAAGGGTAAACGAGGGATGGAGATTACGTGTGGCCATGATGAATGATTCAAATCAAAGCTGCACCAGGAAACACATGCAGGCACACCCACACACTGAGTTGCCAGTTTATTAGAAATGCCCACCGTTTACCTTTCTGCAATCACTGGCCATTTTGTCAGAAACAGCCAACTGCAGCCCATCTGTTGCTGTACAATTTATCAGCTCCTGTACCCCATCCATCAAAGGGGACCACCAGAGGACCACCAGTAACTATTTTTTTATATAGTATGCTGGTACCAATGTAACAGGAATTTTTAAGCAGCTGAGCGTTACGATGCATGACTAACTGAGATTGATTCTCCATGTGGCGTAGCAACAAGGTTGGGGTTTTAATAAAGGCCAGCAAGTGTAAAAGCTCTAGCAGTGGTACAGGATACCAGTACACACAGCATGCCACTGGTGGTCCCTTTTTCCTTGGTGGAAGAGGGTGGCACATAACTGCATGTGCAGCAACACTCTGTAAACCTACAGTGTCCACATTTATAGTAAGGGTGCCTGATGAAATGGTCAATAAGTGTAAGTCTACGGTCAGATACCTAACATACTGTCCACTTTGAGTACCTTTCCTTCATTTCTGCTTTCAGTCAAATGGCCATTAAAGCCCCAGACAACCTAAATCTGCTTTCTCTCTAATTAGGTTAATCTTGTTCCTCTGGGCCACAATATACATGCACCAAGTATGTCTTATGAATATCAACCCCAAGACTAATTCATGTCAGCTGTGTTATCACCATACAGCTGTACTCCTCATGTACACTAAGCAGTCCTCATCCTGGGTTACGCTTCTTTGAGCATTTCCTAACCAGTCACAGGGCTGATGTCTTTAGCTCCGCCCACACAAAACAGTTTCAGAGAAACGTAGCGAGCTAAGGCTAACTAGCAACAAGAGCTGCACGTCGATTAATCACTCCTTTATCCATACACCAGTGACGTTCACTCGTCTGTTTCTTTATTTAAATGTTGCTTGGTCCAGCTGTTTGTTTGTTTGTCTGACCGACCGTCTGCACATCTGTCTCACAGTTTCTTCCATGTAGACTGTTTGTCAGTCTACAGTCTCTTCATACTTTGCTTCATCCATCTGTTTGTTAAGCTGTCCATCTTTTTGTCTTTTTCTTTGTGTGTTGCATTGTCCATCTGTTTGTGTCAGTCCAGTAATTCGTCTTTCTGCATGTCTGTTAGATCATTTCTTTATGCATTGCTTCTTCTGTCCATTTTTTAGTCCGTCTGTCTGTCCATTTGTTTATTGCTTTGTCCATTACATTGTCCGTCCATTTGTTTGTCTGTCTCTCCATTTGCACATCTGTTACCCTATTGCATTTTTACATACGGCCATCCGTCCATCTGCAGATTCGTTTGTCCTTGACTTTTACCGTCCAGTTGTTAGTGTCACATACAAGCTAGATAATAATTTTAGCATTGTTACAAGCTGTTTACAGTTACTAGGTCAGGTCTGATCATCTTTGCTGGATATTTCATAAGTAACAAGTTATTCAAGTAACTCAGCCAACAAAATGAGTGACGTAGTTTCTATGTATATCCAGTATACAGTGTGTCCATCTTTTGTCTGCATTTGTTAGGCAAAAGACTTCAAGACCGACGTGTGCAGAATTAAAAATACAGGAACGGTTTATTTACAACCAGGCAATCTCAGCAAGCACCAGTAAACAGCGAAACAATGGGAGAAGCTAAATCAGAGTCAGAGACAGGCGGAGGTCAGAACCAGGTAGCACAAGCAGCGAGGGCAAACAAGTTTACAGGGGAAACCGAAGGGGAAAACCAAAGTGAGAAAGCAGAGATTCAAACCAGAGAGTCAGAGCACGAGCAAAAGGGATTAGGCGAAAGAGTAGTTGAGGAACGAAGGGAGTCGGAAACCAGAATAAGAGACTACGAGAAAGGACCGCTCAGGATTGCTAAACAATGTTTGGCAAAGCTTCGCAGGGAACCCGTCTGAAACACAGCCTTAAATACAGACAGTAATTAGATACAGCTGGAGTTACAACTCGGGCGATCTCGAGCGAATCACGGAGTCCGAACGGGGGCGCATAGACATGACGTCACCGAGAGTGGGCCTCTGGGAAGTGGAGTCCCGAAGAGCGGAGATGCCGGGGAGACGCGGAGGCGTGACAGCATTGAGCTTTCATTCGTTTATAACGAGTTGCTGTAAGTTCAGTCTTAGAAGTTGGTTGCATTTTCTGCTTCCAAGTAATCCAGATACATTTAGTAATGTGTATGATGGGGTCTGGATTCTGGAGTGGTCAGTCCATGCAGCAGACCCCAGTCTGCTCCCAGTGGAAGGATGGACAGAAACACTTATGGATTTTTTAGTCCTCATCTAATTATGTCTAATCTCCGCAGAAATATCTCCGTGCTTGTTTTGTCTGGACGTGATATAAAGGATGATGATCTTTGACTTTTCTCTATACTGTACATGTGTAAGTTCCTGGGAATTCAGGGAAAGTGGGAGAGAATAAATAGGCAAAAGACTTGGCAATCAGCTATCAGCTGCTAGTGTCCTCTGCCCTCTAGAAGTCTGATAGCCTTGATTTCAAGAGCTCTTCTGGTGAAAACACACCATTCAGACTGCGCGCACACACGCGCCCCCACACAGACGTCTGTGGAATCTTCCATCAGATCTCCCTTTTCTGTCTTTATTTTTCTGCCTCTTACAATAAGAAAGCACACAAATGTTTACACACGATAGCATAAAAGCTTCTTCATAATTTAATAATAAACTCAAACCCACGTCCGCCTACACAGACACCCAAACGGCATATGTGTTTTAGTCATCAGGGATGAAGGGAACTGCAATGAGTGTATGTGGAGTCTGGAATTGTTTGAAGTGAATTCATTCGTTCTGCTGTTTGCCAGTTGTCTTGTAGTATGCTGGGATCTTCAGGCCTGGTTCCAACACATAAGCACACAGGCATCCATGCGCATACACACAGTGGAGACTCAAACAGGGCACTGCCACACTGCAATGTAAGGCACCTACGGAAGTCATAGTTTTACTGACCTCAGCTGACCACACACCTGAGCTGGATAGTAGCACTGCCGGTGACTTTTGTCCTTCAGCTGCAAAGATATTAAAACTGTCTAGGATAAAGATCCCCCTAAAGTCCATCCATCCATCCATCCATCCATCCATCCATCCATCCATCCATCCAATCCATCCATCCATCCATCCATCCATCCATCCATCCATCCAATCCAATCCATCCATCCATCCATCCATCCATCCATCCATCCATCCATCCAATCCAATCCAATCCAATCCAATCCATCCATATATATATATATATATATATATATATATATATATATATATATATATATATATATATATATATATATATATATATATATATATATATATATATGGTGGTTGGTGTAGCTCAGTGGGTAACACCAGTACTCAGGGTGCCACCTCTACGTGTGGGAGACTGGGGTTTCAATCCCAGTCTAGGTCACTATGCTGAGCTACACCAATAAGAATCCTTGGGCAAGACTCCTAACACTACACTGGCCTACCTGTAGTCATCAACGTTGCAAGTTGCTCTGGATAAGAGCGTCAGCTAAATGCCGTAAATCGATCTATTTTCTTTATTAATTATTTTTTTTAGAATGCAACGCATCAGGAACAATAAATGATGATACATTTAGACTGATATGGGAAATATTTATTGAGCTACACATACAGATGTAGTGTCTCTCGGTATTGCATCAGATTCCCATGTTTGCTAAAGCCATAGGTCTCTGCATAGATCTGTAAAGGTTCCTATTGGTGTCCTGTGATAATCCATCCCATGAAGTTTGAATATTCTGAAGGTGGAACCTTCTGGACAACAAACCGTTCATCTTGCTGCTGACCACGTGCCTCCACACGTATATTTGTTGGTCGTCTCCACCAAGACAAAAGCGGGACTCAGCACTGAAGATAACACGCTGCAATTCTGAGTCACTTCAATTCACAAAGTCTTTGGCGATATTTATCTGGTGTGAACGGCAGTTGTCGTAACGGTCTGTGAGCTCTCCCAATGGTGCTGGCCCTAACAGGATGGCTCATGGAGGGCGTAACTGCTTGATGAGGTTGGTGTAGCTCAGCTGATAACACCACTACCCACCAAGTAGCCACCACCACACGTGGGAGACTGGGGTTCGAATCCCATAGTGACTATGCTGTGCTACACCAATAAGAGTCCTTGGGCAAGACTCCTAACACTACGTTGCCTTGTACTTGTAATATGATTACCCTTGTAAGTCGCTCTGGATAAGTCAGCTAAATGGCGTAAATGTAAATGATGAATGTCATGGCTTACGTCACATGCGCAGCTGAGTGTTTAAAGTTGAATCATTGGCATGTCTCACAATGTCAAACCTACCCACCAAGTTTCATTCCTGTCGGTTGATTCCTGCAAACCCCAGCTGACCTTTACAATGTGTGAACACTGAATGGGAAAACAATCAGTCAGTAGAAATAGCTGAACGTTATTCAGAATAAAATCTCTTTACGTTAAGAAACAGTACTATGCAAAAGTCAGAGATCGTTATTTGCATACATAAACATTGGGCCTATTGGGTTACTATATATTAAAAATAGTATGGCGACATTCGTAATCACTTTGCACTCTTAACCCATTGAAACAGGCAGAGCGATCATGCCAGACATGCAGCTCTAACTCTGGAGAGTTTAATGGTGAGCCGATAAACAGAGCAGCTCTTTTTCTGTTAGGCAACATTTAAACCTTTCTATCCTTCTCCTATAAAGTTTCCATTTTGGAGAGCCTCATCTTTTCTAATGACGCTGGCAATAAGCAGCAGCATTAGGAATGAAGACCAGGCATATCGCATTACTTCACAGTCTAATAAACAGATGAGGGCTCTGAAGAGACACGCCGCTGAATATCAGTTACAAAGGGATTCAATACATCTAGCTAACGGGCATCTACCTCACGCTGTCCAGGCTTTTGTTCTGTTGGTGGTCTACTGTGACTTGAGGTAGCCACTGACATTTATATCTCCGCTATGAATCAGTAACCGCTTCGCACCGCTTCTGTCGATTGGAAGCAGGTGAGATGACATGCAGGGCGACTCTATAGAGGCTGTCGAGCACATGAGAGAACTAATTATATGGAGATAAGCAGTTAACCCGTACTGCCCGAGCTAATGCGGAGATGCTAATCGATGCTAAATATATGCGACCTTATAAAAAGGGGATCAGTGAAGCGCTAATCGATGCTTGATTAATGAGAACAAACCGTAAAATGTGGCCAATTAATCCTCGTTCAAGTGTCGCTCTATGCTCAGAGCCATTTCAAGTAGGGAGGACGTAGATGTATGGACACTAGCCTCGCGTGTACGCGCACTGCGCCTATGCCGAATCTCTTTTCTCTCCTCATTTTAAAGCTCGTGCATTATGCATACACTCAGAGTGCAGATGATATTCGTTCTCCTTTCTTATAAAGCAAAGACAAACTAAAGCCCAGCGGTGGAGGGACTTATGAGGGGAGCGGCCTAAGCGCATAAAACCCGCGCGACAACTGTGTGTTCATCAGCGTCAATATGCCGCAGTCGCCATTACAGGTTCATAAAAAATGCCCTTTAGCAGGTTTCCGTCCACTGTTTGATATGCGGCACACTGAGTTCCGAGAGATAGGGGAAGAGAGAGAGAGAGAGACAGCATCCTCCACTGCCATTTTACAGCCCCCAATGACATTGAGTGTCCCCTTTTTTATGACATCACCTGGAAAATTAGTAAACATAAACGTTGATCCTGCTTTGCCTAAATTGAGCGGCCTCTGATTTACTGCGCAAACTGCCGTCCTTCTCCGTAATTGTCCATCAAAGCACGAGATATAAAAATCCAACAACCTGAGCAAACTTCCCTGGCCAATATATCTTTCTAACGTTAGCCACTCGCCACTTATGAGAGCGAAGACGGCCGTAAATCACAGGGGAACGAATCGTAAAAATCTGCCCATACAGTGTCACATTTTACAACCCGCAGCTCCTTTTTCCCGCTCCTGAGACGCGCCGGAGACACGCTCATTTGGCTTCGCCCGGCCTTCCACAGACTAGACTGATATTACACTTTTGTTGATCATTTTTTAGGAACTTTCAGGCAAGTACAGCAGTAAAACTTGCCGGCGGTTGAAGCATTCAGATAAAGTATGAGCAAATAGGCAAAGAAAGATGATGCCACGCTTCCAAGGCACTGAGTAGAGCATTAAGCCACTTTTTTATAGTCATCTCGTCATTGCAAACTTTAAAGCGGCCATGATTTAGCAGAGCCGTCTGTTTAACGACAGTGCTAATGTTTAGCTTCTGTGCTAGCCTGGCTTTTACATGGACCAAACTCATTCCCATTTCATACGAACCCGCTGTTTCTCATTTATAGGTGTAGTCATGCAGGACGGGTCTTCATGGGGTGATTATGAAGTCCTGGCAGGCGTACGGTGCGTCCGGGAAATCGACTGGATGACTAACTGTTGTTTTTCCGGAGAGAGCGGAAAGCACCCGATCCAAACAGGAAATAGGAACCCTTTGGAAACTGAAATATCTGTGTCCTGTCTATACATCCATCAAACAGATGGACGGAGTGATGACAGTACATGGGAGCATGTAGACTGGTGCAGGTGAAGAGTAATTAATCATGCTGTACATGACAGGGACAGAGATGTGTTAAAACACACAGTGGGTTATTATATCAGATCTATGTCAAGTTAACCATTTCATTTGTAAGGGCCTATGTGTGGACTCGTGCTTCAGTTGCATGCTGCTTTATTTCCATAGTAGTAATAAGTGCTCAAAGATATGGCCATATTTAGTAGAGTCTTATTTAAGATGGAGGAAATTTATATGTTTTGGATATTATGGTATAATTGAGTCCCACTGACATTACATTTACTAATAAGCTCACCATACAAAAAATGAATCACCTTGCGTGTTTAAGGTGGTAGTGACTTCAGGCTCCTGCCGATGGCGCTGCACAAGGTTCATGGGGCTATAAATACCTGCAGGGTGTGAGTGACCGGATCCATAGATTGGGAAGAGGTGGTAGAGTGAAGGGAATGTCTCGTTCCATGTGTGGAAAATGCTCCAGAGCAGATGTTAATGATTGGCTAAAAGGAGTGTCTGCATTTGGGCGTGGCCAAAGACCACAGTGTGAAGGAAGTAGCTGAATCTGCAGGTGTATGGAAGCGTACCATCATACGGGTCTACCAGCAGTGGCTAAAATCCCAGTCTACAGGAAACTCTCCTCAGAATTGTGCCAAGGATGGCATCCACCAAATCTGGTCCAACTGCACAATTGCACCAGACAACCGCAAGAGTGTCTGAAGATTGATGTGGCCTACATGCAGAAACTTGACCAGTCAATGCCCAATCTGATCACAGCTGGTATTTGTGCTCGTGGAGGTGTAATGTGCTGTTAGGCACGTTTCAGTCA
>JAMWET010004505.1:297500-312500 GCA_024036415.1 Prochilodus magdalenae
TTTACTTCAGGAGGTTAGTGCAGTAATATGCATACTGAAATGACTTCTTTAACACTAAATTGCTCAGTAACAATCTGAAATAGCTCCTCAATGAGACTCTATATGAAGTCTTATTGTAGAGGCAGGGACTATAATAATGCTTCTCTCTGTGCTAAAATATAGGAATCATATTTGACAACCTTTCTCACAGTAAAGAGAACCACTGTGAACTTCTACACTCATCGTCAAAAGACTAGTTGGGCCAAGAAGTAAGTGTGGGGCTGCAACAGAAGATAAAGGTTACCAGGAGCAATACATAATGATGAATATAGACTGAGATGGGAAATATTTATTGAGCTACATATACAGAACTACTGGCTCTCAGTATGGCGTCAGGTTGCCATGTTTGCTAACATGCCAGACGTCTCGGTATGGAGTTGTAGAGGTTCCCAAAGGTGTCCTGTGATAATCCATCCCATGCAGCTTTAATATTCTCACCCAGTTCCTGCACACTGTGGGGTAGGGGTGGAGGTGGAGTGACACCAGGCCTTCTGGACGTGTGATGTTTAACAACAAACGGTTCATCTTGGCGCTGACCACTGTGCCTCCACACACGGCTTTGTTGGTCATCTCCACCAAGACAAAAGCAGGCCTCATCAGATAACTGAAGATGACCCGCTGCTATTCTGACAGTCTGGCAAGACACCATTGCGGTCTTTAGGGATGTTGACATGGTGTTAAGGGCGGTCCCCACTAACAGGATGAGTCATGGAGGGCATCACTGCTTAGTGAATGCCCACAGTCGTGGCTGTTTGTTCAGTCAGGTACAGTAATAAGGCCCATCCTTGCTTACGTCACATGTGTGGCCAACCAACTTGAATCATTAGCATGTCTCACAATGTCAAACCTATGCACCAAATTTCATTCCTGTCAGCTGCTTCCATCTGGATGCAACTGTTCTCTTAATAATGAGTGTATCTCCTTAAACTTGCCATCATGATGGGTGTTTTATGTTGCAGTGCTGAAGCTGTGGGCAGCATATATGCAGGTAACACTGTGATGTCATACAAGAAAAGCACATTATATAGCAAAGGTACAGCGATCAGCCATAACATTCAAACCTCCATCTCATACCAACACTCATAGTCCATTTTACCAGCTCCACTTGCCATATAGGAGCACTTTGGTTCTTCAACTGCAGACTGTAGTCCATTTGTTTCTCTGCACACTTTGTTATCCCCCATTGTTCAGTAGTCTAGACCTCAATAGGGCCACCACAGAGCAGGTATTATGTAGGTGGTGGATCATTCCCAGCATTGCAGTAACACTGACGTGGTAGTGGTGTGTTAGTGTGTGTTGTGCTGGTATGTGTGGATCAGATACAGCAGTGCCGCTGATCTCAGCTGTAGCCTCTTAGCTGACTGAATGAGTGTGCATCCTTCATTTATTCCATTTCCTGTCAAAACTGCCATTAAGTCATTCACTTTATAGCGGGAGGGGAAAAAGCAGAACACTTAGCAGAAAATGACACAGAAGCATAATGGCTAAACACAAATTCCTCAGTATTTAATGTGCCCACCCTTCATCTTTATTACAGCTTCCATTCTTTTGGGAGACTCGCTCTCAGTATATTCAAAGAAATCTGCCTTTTCTGCTTCTCCTGAGACAAATAGGCCCAAACACGTTCAGTGATGCTGAGGTCTGGACTCTGGGGTGGTCAGTCCATTGTGCTATGAACACCAGCAGCTTCTTTGTGATTTTTTTGTCCTTCTTTTAGTCCATTTCCTTTTTTCACCATTGGCTTTTTGACAGCTACACTTTCTTTCAGACTCATTGAGCAGAGATGTTTAGTCAGATATTCCCAGAAAACCTCTCAAAGAAAAAGGCTGATTGGTGATGGGCACAATGGCTGTTCAGGTCTTGCGCAATTGCTGTGAGCCTTATTTTCTCAATTTCATTAAAGACACTCATCATCAAACGAGTGGCTGCACCCAGAAGGAAGTGTTGGGCTGCAGTGCTATTGGGAAGGGAGATAAAGATTTCCAGGAACCATAAATGATAAGTTCAGACTGATATGGGTAATATTTATTGAGCTACACATACAGAACTACTGTCTCTCTGTATGGTGTCGGGTCGCCTACCAGACGTCTCGGTATGGAGTTGTAGAGGTTCCTAATGGTGTCCTGTAATAATCCATCCCACACAGCTTCAATATTCTTAAACAGTTCTCGCAGATGTTGTGGTAGGGGTGGTGGTGGAGTGACACCAGGCCTTCTGGATAAGTGACGTGAGAACATACGGGTTCGTTGGTCATCTCCACCAAGACAAAAGCGGGACTCATTACTGAAGATGATATTCTGAGTCACCCCATAACAGTCTGGTATGACACCATTGCAGTCTTTGACATTGACGAGGTGCAGTCATCCTAACAGTCTGTGTGCATGTAGTCCTGCATCGTGCAGCCGTCTGCCAATGATGACACGATGACTCATGGACTGAATGTCCGCAGTCATGGCTGTTGCACTGGAGCTACGAAATCTAATGGAAGTGCCAAGTCATGGAAGCTTAACCGCCATTGTGCAAAGGGGACCAATCACGTCTTGCCTGTTGAGCGTTTATGTGCAAATTTGTGCAAATTTTGTATTTTTTTTGGCAAACTATGACTTTAGATGGAGAGCCCAATCAAGAGACCAATTGCCGTTTAATAGCAGGTGCTTCAAAAGCATTATGAAGTGCATCATCTCTTCTCGCAGCAAGTGCCTGTGTATGTTGTTACAAGTGTCTCTACAGGAACGGGAGACAGATGAAGAAGCCTACAGGTGCGGGCCAGCTGCCATTATGCTGCTCCGTCAAGGACGAGCCAGAGAGCGCCTCTCTCGCCCTGTCCCAGCTGTTCCAGCTACCATCACTGGCATGCTTTCCCAAACCTTTCACATGCACGCCACATGACCGGATGCTCTCCCGCAGGACACAAGGGCGCGAGGGGTTAAAGAGAAGCCACAGAGTCGGTCACTCATTAACCTGTCGCCGCCAGAGTGGAGCTAATAAAAGACTGTTGTGACCTGGAGGGATGCGAGGCAGCGTCGTGCGGAAGCAAAGCATCTATCTTTGGCAGCTAAAGCAAAGATGGCATCTAAACTGCTGCGGAGAGGACCAGCCTGCTGCCCCTTTTTTTTTTTTTTTTTGCATTCTGGGGGCGGAAAACAGGCGAGACAGAGCCATTATTTCACTGTCAGACATTAGAATTGGGAACAGGAGTGCGTTTCACACATTCATAAACATACATTGGCAAAGCAATTTGCAGCCTGAAGCCTGCGGGTTGCTATCGTAAATCTGGATTCAGACAGCATCCTTGACTAAAAGTCACCAAAATGTTGAAGTACTTGAGAGTTATTTGTCTGTCTTTGGGACTCTGCGTCGCCATTGTGCTGCGGAGTACTGCAGCGGATACGCTCAATGCTGTCCTAATACCAAGCTATTTATCCATGACAAATAACCCTGGTGTGCAAAGATATGTGTTTCCCTTTTTTCTTTTTTGTTCTCCGGGGTCACTCCATACGAGAACACCACACAAGCTTCGGCTGCTAGGGAAGAACTCAAGCCTGGATCGTCATGGCTTCTGGATTTTCATGGTTTTCTGCACCAACTGTCCATCCTATCAGCTCAGCTTACTATACCAGTGCCCTTTGTAGTCCTACAACGACAGACTGTGAGCCATCGTACTTTGTAATCCCACCTCTACCCTGTTCTGCAATTCTCGGGACCCCCATAGGACCACCACAGAGCAGTTTTAGTATTTGGGTGGTGGATATAACAAAGCAGTGCTGCTGGAGTTTGTAACCCAATCGTATTTCTAGACCTTACTCTAGATCTTATTCCGATCTAGGAAATCAGTGTGTGCGGAATACATGACGAGCTGAATGATCAGATTACAGAACGGCAGAAATCTGATTATGATTACATTAATAAGCACATTTAAACACACTCATCGTCTCAGACATCATCCATTTCATGTGATACGTTTACATGAGGAAGCTTTTTGGGAATATTACACTCCTCAGACATCTGGTTCCCATCACCACCACTGTGAACAATTCCAGAAGTCTGGAAAATTAGTGGGATTTCCATTTAATGGGGTATGTTGGAACACTGGCACTCAGCAGAGTTATTTATATACTGGATTTTCCTGTGTACCAGAGAAGGGTTGGTTACTTGAATAATAATAATAATAATAATAATAATAATAAAACAACAACAACAAATAATAAAAAAATAATAATACTAATAAAATAATAATAATAATAATAATAATAATAATAATAATAAAACAACAAAACAATAATAAAAAAATAATACTAATAAAATAATAATAATAATAATAATAATAATAATAATAATAATAATAATAATTTATTATAATGATAATAATATGGTACTGAGCTGTCCACCTTTCCACTCATCTACAACTGTGATCCGTTTTTTCCTCAAGCTTGGACGGAGAGCTAACGGGTTTCCTGGACACAAAGAGGGCCAGGCAGCGTATGAAAAGCAGGTGTTTGTG
Organism: Prochilodus magdalenae; assembly: GCA_024036415.1. Taxonomy (NCBI): domain Eukaryota; kingdom Metazoa; phylum Chordata; class Actinopteri; order Characiformes; family Prochilodontidae; genus Prochilodus; species Prochilodus magdalenae. The sequence goes on from JAMWET010004505.1 coordinate 302,041, forward strand.
AGCTGCGCAGGTGAAAAGAGTGGACGGTGATGGGGCCGCAGTTAGAGAAGGCCACTGCTGAGTAAAGTATTGGTAGAGCTTTTCACGGCTCAACAGAGACTCCACTCCTGTCAGGAGCTCCTCATTGTTCCCTCTGCCAGGGAAGCTGGGAAAAAAAACACAGGCAAAAGGCAACAAAAGCCTTGTCCAGCAAGCCCACTGAAGGCGAGAACACTCGTCAGAGCCGTGTCAAACTGTCCCAGCACAGCGGGCCCATCCAATTGACCTTCATCCGCACCACGGAAAGAAGGAAAATGCCAACCAGGTGCACAAAAGTTTCTTTTTTGTCCACTGCAGGCCGCGGCGCAGTGGTGGCTTAGCATAGGGTGAAAATTGGACCCTTTTTTTGGCACAAAGGGTCCATCCCAGTACAGGAAAAGGAGGGAAATTGCAGGCTCGGGGTGGATTCTGGGCACAATTTCGTCTTTCGTGTCTGCAGGAAAGGGCATCCCAGATCCAGCCAAAAACCCGGAATGTTAAACGCAGTTGACTTCAGTCCGTCAATGTCAAAGCCATCATCTGCTCAAGCGTCTGCCGTGCCTTACAAAAGCCAGTTCCTGCGAGTTCACTCCTCAAATGATTCCGAATCTGCGTTCATACACGGACCACCGGCCAAGCGGCGTGAGGCAGTAACGACTCTCTATTCTCATGGCACCGTTTTGTTTGGTTGTAAGGATTTGAAGCAGAGTGACCTCTCTGCTAGCTTTAGCGTGTGGGTGGCGGAATGGAGCCAGTGCAGAGCAGCCCACTCAGGTCACATGAGAAGCCAGCAGGCATATGGTTCCAGTGACCTTGCTCTCGCTTTCATTCTGTCCATTCACACACTCTCTTTCTCTCTCTCCTTCCAATTAGTCATCCTCCTACTGTTAATTTACCTTCTCCCTCTCACCTTCTCTTTCCCCCAACATCTCCTCCTTTTGTTCTCCCTTTCAGGGTCTTATTTAGCACGAACCTCATGTGCCCTCTCCTTCCTCTGTCTTCTGTCTCTCTTCCTGTCTCTCACACTCTCTCTTTTCTCTCCTCACTCTTTCTTCTCTCTCTCCAAATATTTATCCTCCTTCTCTGTTAATTTACCTTCTCCCTCCCCCCCCCCCCCCCCCCCAACATCTCCTCCTTTTGTTTTTCTTTCTAAGGGGCTTATTTAGTGCATGCCTCGTGTGCCTCCCACTCCTTCTCTCTTATTTTCTTTCTTTTCTTTTCTCCCTCTGTTTTTCTTTCTTCAATCTCTTTCTTCTCTCTCTCCCTTCCTCTCTTTCACTTTCTCTTGCTCTCTCTCTCTCCCTCTCTCTAATTATTCATCCTCCTTTTCTGTTAATTTACCTTCTCCATCTCACCTGCACTTTTCCCTAACATCTCCTCCTTTTGCTTTCCTTTCTGAGAGTCTTCTTTAGTGTGCATCCCCCTCCTTCTCTCTCTCTCTCTCTCTCTCTCGTTTTCCTCTTCTCCGCTCAATGACACAAACACGCGTAATTCTTCCTAATGTGACAAATGAACTTCTCTAATCTCAACACAGCCTCGCGCACTCGCCTCTGCCTTCATCTGCGCTAAATCTGAGCTTTTAGGCGAGAGCGCGAGCGCCCACCCCACTCCACACCTCCCCCCACGCTTCTTCCCGTCGTCCTTACTCAGTTTTTTGAACTGCATCATGTAACAACAAAAATGTCAAAAAAACGCGCGTTAGCGCGCAGGCGTGTTGTCAGCCCTCAACCACCCCCCCTCCCCAACTCCGATGCCCCTCCCCCCGAGAGGCGCATTATTTACGCTGGAAAACGCGTCGCCGCGCGAGGTGCTAAGCTCGTTAGGTTTTTTCTTCTTCCTCCTCGTTTGAGGTGCTTCAGTCGCACATCACCTGCGAGGAGTTTCGCTTCCCAAGCAGTTCCAGCGAAACTGTGGGCTCCAGATAACGTCCATCTTCCGCTCCTGCGCTCGCGCCCGAAAGCTTACTCTGTCAACACGTGGACGCGGCCTGAATTACGCACTGTAACGCGCGGCGCGCGACTCTCAAACGCCCATCCATCACTTTGCAGCTCAGATACGATCGACCGCGTTCCACACTTGCAGCAGTTGCATGCGCCCACGACACACACCTCCACCACCCCCTCCTCACTCCCATGAGCCATTTCCTTCCAGCGGCTTTGTAAGGGAACGCATTAGCTCGCGATTGCGCTGGCACGAGCGACACTGCCGTTTAAACATTTACAACGATACATCACAATATACGGCGCTGTCAGTGCATGTGGCCCGGAATGAAGGGGGGCACATTGCCAAACTGCCAATGTCTCAGGCGAGGAAGGGGGGGGGGGTTGTATGGAGGGGGGAGGGATAACTACAGAATGACAAAGCCCCAGCCTGCAGTATTTATGACCTCCTCGTGTTCGGAGACCCACAGCGGAGTGCACTTCTTTGTACTTCTGTAGGCACAGGCCGCCCTATATATGACAAAACACCCTCTGCCGTAGTGCTGGGCTGCTCGGATTGTGTTACGGAGCAGAACAGGGTCTCTAATCTAGCTCAGCAACCCTAGAACCATCCGAGGAGACATGCAGCACAGCGGTCAGGGTCGTATCCCTAATTTGGCATGCTAGACTGAGCTATCAGCTCCACTCATTATCCATTCATCGAACAAACCTGCCACGAACTCTCTATATGTGGCCTAAAGTATGTGGACACTTTAAAAGGAGATGTTTATGAGCTATGCATGGCCTTTATGGACCACGCTTTGGACCTTCATGGTTGCACAGTCATGCACAGTCTTCCCCAAACTGTTGAACTGAAGTTGGAAACATGTAGGGGTCTAAGGTGTGCTTGCTATGGCATATGCATCACTATTCCCTTGAAATAAGGGACCCCTAGAACATCATCCTTCCCTCCCACCCAAAGCCAGATTTGTGCATCAGGCTGTCAAATAGTAAAGCACGAGGGGGATGGTGTGCTCCACTGTGTTTGGCATTGGAGCTTAGGCTTGTGTGCAGCTGCTCAGCCATAAAAAAAACCCATTTCATGAAAATCCCAACACGCAGCTCTAGTTTGGAATTCTGAGCAAGGCTAGGATGGGTGGTGTTTACCTGCTATGCGCTTCAGCACTTGGTATCCCATTCTGTATGTTTGTGTGCGGTGAGCTGGTATTGTGCTTCGATGCATCCATTACACATTGCCAGCATTTACAGTTGACCAGGGCGGATCTAGGAGGCCAGAGATTTCCCAGACTGATATGTGGCGTCCCATTATAGTGCTATATCACTGAGCTCTATGGCTCTTCTACTACATCTGAACAATTATTAGATGGATTGTAAATAGTAAGTTAATAGTTGAAATAGTAGAAAATGAATAACTAAATTATACATGCATAACTATAAGTAATCTAAAGCTGCATTGTTTAAATATTTATATGTAATTATTATGGAAATAATAATTTTAAAAGGTGCTGGGTCACTGTGATGGACTGGCGGCATTTCCAGGCTGTTTCCTGTCGTCTGATCACTGGAATAAGCTCCAGCACCTCCCACAACCCAAAAGGATAAAATGGTTTTGAATATGATTGAATGAGAGTGAGGTGTCGAATTTTTCAGACCTTGTCATATGTCTTTATACTTATGTCAAATCAGTGTCCTATGATAGTGCCATGTCAGTGAGCATTTCGGTATGACCAGTGCTTTGTTTATGTTTATGCTAAATGCATATGATAATGTGCTTGAATTTATAAACCTGTTTACAATGTCTATGTGGGGCTTATATCCCTGAACTCAAAAATCAGGAAGCACGTCCACATACTTTTGGCCACATAGTGTAGATTAGTTAGCAACAGTAGCCCTTCTGGTGGCTAAACTAGGATTTTATGGGCCCCAGTGCAAAACATGATTAGACCAGGCACAAAGTCATCCGGAATGATGCAACAGCACAGTTTAATTTCTCCAAGACTTCATTTCTCCAAGCGTTGTTGAGCTTTGCACCGCACTCTGCTCTTGTGCACGGTGGTCTCAGGCTTTTGTATTGCTTCTCCAGAGCATGCTATTGCACAGGCGAAGCTTTTCTGTGGGGAATGCATGACTGCGTACATGCATTTTAGCACCTGCGTCAGCAAATAGGTCTTAGCTGAATCCACTAATTAGAAGAGGTGCCTGGATGCTGGTAAGAGTTCTTTGGAAGAATGCCATGGAAGAACTTCTTATGTTTCGCTAAAGCACATTTCAGTGGATCGTTCTATAAAATAAAAATAAAACAGCTCAATGTAAAAGTTCTTCAGGGAACCAAGAGTGTTTCCTCTATGGCAACGTTCCAAAGAAGCCTTCAGTTTTTAAGAATGCAATGAACAAAGCCAGGCACATTGGAGGTAGACCCCCCTACCCTTCCCCCTGGCCAGAACACAGAGAGTGAGAGTTCAGCGGTCTATTCAATTTCAAAGCCGGTTGGTGGTGGACAGCAGGTTCAAGCTGCGCTCCTGTTTTGCTAAGCAGCAGGGTGAAGTTTGAGGGACAAGTAACGAGGGTTAAACGATTAGTTTAGTTATCGGCTAGTTGTATTAGTTATGTCCTAGATTGTTTAGCATGGTTTTAACAAGTTTAAGTGGGGGGATTTCACATAAGCGCTGGTAAACTGGCAGTCTGGCACACTTCAGTTAGACGGAATGGATATGCTGTCTTCTAGGTGAAAGAAACAATGACCTTTCCCTGAATTTGGGTTTGAGAGTATAGTTTCTATCATGACATCATAATTTATACTATTTCTTTTTTTCAGGGACCCCCAGGATTACAACACCACATGTAATTTAACTAGTGGTCTTCACACCTTTACATATGACTTTGGATGTATTACCTCGTCAACCAAGCGCCTTTAAAATGACAACCTTATAGGAGAGGTTAAAACCCTGATCTCATTTTGATATAAGTCAAAGTCACCTTTTGGGCCATTCCTGTTGGTCCACTCATCATGAACTATTCACACAATGTAAACACGAGCTGCTGTGTTCAAATGATGCATAGCTGAACAGCTCTGGTATTCAAGTGTAAGAGTTATACAAGTCATACCTTCATACTTGGAGCTCCATTAGTGAGCCTATATTAGCCCTGTCCTCATAAATAACCAGGCATTAAGGAAACGGTTATGCAGAACAAAAGTGGTTAGACTTCTAAACCTTCTAAACCACTAATCCTTCATGGGTGCCGGAGCCTATCCCAGAGCTCACTGGGCAGGAAACACCTTGGACAGGCCACCAACCCGTCACAGGGCAAACACATTCATGCATACATTTGCACCCCAGGGAGCAGTTAAGTGTCACCAGTTCACCTGACTGCACCTCTTTGGACTGTGGCAGACCTGTGGGAAACTGGGGCACAAGGAGGAAACCCACAGAGACACAGGGACAACATGCATACCCCACACAGAAAGAACCACGGACGACAATCGGGAATCAAACTCAGGCCCTGTTGGCTGTAAGGTGACAGCACTACCCCGTTTATTAGGGCCTGTTGTCGACAAACATGGAAGAGGCAGTTTTGACACCAGGCCTCCTAGATGAGTGACAACACACCGTTCATCACCTTGGTGCCTCCACGGACCACAGTGCCTTCACACACAGATTCGTTGGTCGTCTCCACCAAGACAAAAGCGGGAGCCATCACTGAAGATGTCCCACTGCCATTCTGAATTACTCATAATGACAATCTGGCATGGCACCATGGCAGTCGTCATAACGGTTTGCGTGCATGTAGTCCTGCAACGTACAGCAGCCTGCTAATGGTGCTGGCACTAACAGGATGGCACATGGAGGGCATCACTGCTCCCTTGCTCATGTCACATGCACGACCGAGCATGAAACCTAAATCATTGGCATGTCTCACAATGTCAAACCTACCCACCAAGTTTCATTCCTATCAGTTGATTCCTTCTGGGTGCGGCTATTTGTGCAGCTATTCTTTTGACGATGAGCGTATTATCCGCAAACCATACAACACCTCAGAGCTCAGCAGATTTAATGGGTAAAATGAATTTTCCAATCGTGGAATGCTTCATTGTTTCCCTGAGACGGCCTATGAATAATGGAAAGCAACCGAGTCCACTTGGATGTCTGTCTTTGTAAAACCTTCAATCTTTAATTGTCCCTCACGTTCTCTTTGTCTGGGAGAAGAAGCAGAATGAGCATCCATGCTGGCCGCACCATAGCGTTGACGCACACGCACACGCACACAGGATAATTTTATGCTCCAGTATTTTTGCATTTGAGCATCAGCCTTCGTCGTGGTCCAGAACCTCACACACACACACACACACACACACAGAAGCAGACACAAATGCGTACACACACACACCAGCTGCAGCCTTGCCACCCATGGCATGGGCAAAAACCCTGCAAATTTAACGGTTCAAATGCAACATGGCCCACCATCTGGGTTGGGAGGTGTTTTTTTTTTCCTCCTACTCCGATTAACGATGGGCTTGGAACACTGAAATGGATGAAATCATTATCAGAAAAGCTTAGCTAAATGATGGAATCCATCTCGTGCTTGTAAAGGGTGGATGTTTGACAGCCACATGGTCGCTAATGTGGAAATGACTCCTCTAATGATGGGGGTGTTCAAGTAATGGCCCAAAAAACTGATGAGTGGCCACTTCATCTTGAGCTCATTCATAATAATTCCAGAGACTGGCCTATTTATCCTAATGAGTTGAACTTGTAACAACAGGATATAAAGTATTTATCTCAGACGAAATTAAAGTCCACTAACATATTAATGAGCCCCGGGGAAGGCTATGAAGCTACGCCCGGAGATCCGTCCCCAGATTTATACATCCAACAACAATACTGTCTGTCTTTGTCCCTGGTTATGATACGGCTCCTGATTAATTAGTTTTCCGCTGACGTGTGGCCCATTGACAAAGGGTAAAGAGACCGGGAGCTGGAGCCACTCTACCGCAACGGCACATGTAACCCCATCAGCGCCTGCCTGCACGACACATTGGATTTGGCAGCAATCATGGAGCTTCCTCTGTTCATCTGTCACTCAGGGCCCGATTACAGCCGGCCCTGAACAAGCCTGGACACGAGCTGAAATACTACCCAGCTGGAAAGCACCGCTTAGCCTTCCCGATTCCACTCCGGCCAGAGATTAGTGGTAGTCTTTTCACACTGACCTGAGCCTCCTCTGGCCGCTAGTTTTGTAATGGATGTCGTTGGAACCTGGGTAAGAGCCCTCTATCAACTTCTGAGGGCTCGGATTTGAACGGAACCTCTCACTGAAGACAGAAACACGAGCCTGACCCCGGTTTTACCCCTATTGATTGGAAGGAGGGCGAGAGGAAAGACAAGCGGAACAGATATAGGCCTAACAGGGAGTCTTGACTCTACTGAGTGGCAAGGTATATTAAATCTGAATTGCAGATTTGTTCCACAACAGTTGCCACACTTGCAACACCCGCAATTGCAACACTCGCTTCTCCAGGGTACCTTGTTCGAACGCGATTACGTCGTCAGTGGAGAATCTCAAGTTCGTGTTGATTTTCAGGATTTCTAAATTCGTGCTCAAAGGAATACACTAACCAGGTGCTAATTTATTATGGTTGCTTCAAGATTTTCCTTAGACATTGAAAAGTCTACATGCCATTAACAGCTTCTGAGTAGTGAGCATATGTTAAAAGAGCAATACGTAAGATTACACATTCAGTATTTAAGATTGTTGGGCTAAACATTCTTTGACTAAAATGATCATCAGAGTGTGACCAAATAACAGGTTTGACTCTACATCAAAGACGTCTATGTGTCGGGTTGCAGAGATACAGGGGTTGGACAATGAAACTGAAACCTGGTTTTAGACCACAATCATTTATTAGTATGGTGTAGGGCCTCCTTTTGCGGCCAATACAGCGTCAGTTCGTCTTGGGAATGACATATACTGCGTCCTGCACAGTGGTCAGAGGGATTTTAAGCCATTCTTCTTGCAGGATAGTGGCCAGGTCACTACGTGATGCTGGTGGAGGTTCGTCCTTCTTGGTGGTATGCTGACATTACCCTGGATACCGTGGCTCTTGATACATCACAAAGACTTGCTGTCACAGATGCGCCAGCAAGACATGCATCAACACTTTGTCCTCTTTTGAACTCTGGTATGTCACCCATAATGTTGTGTGCATTGCAGTATTTTGAGCAGAACTGTGCTCTTACCTGCTAACTGAACCTTCACACTCTGCTCTTACTGGTGCAATGTGCAGTTAATGAAGACTGGCCACCAGGCTGGTCCAATTTAGCCATGAGACCGCCCACACTAAAATGACAGGTGTTTCAATTTCATTGTCCAACCCCTGTAGCTACTTCAGGTATGATACTAGAACTGAATTAAAATCAGAACCTAACCTATATAACATAATTAGGTGAAATGGATGATGTTTGTGAGCCACATGGGAGCTTACTACTTGACTAGCATTTAGAGGGCTGACCTGCGGTTAGCTGGTAGGCGGGTCACTATGTCACATGACCTTGTTAAACCAATGAAATGCAAGGCATTTGAAATAGTTGTTTTCCCGTTAAGAGGACTAATAGGTGTTCGTCCGTCTTTTGTCCCATTGATGGAAAACCAGACGTCCTAAAACCGGACATGTAGCCACCGTAGTTGGTGCTGTTTGTTGAAAGATTGTCAGCTGAGTTTGGAAGAAGCACCTATACCATTAAAAGAAGCCTACAAATAGATGCTACATCAAAGACATAACGATTAGACTTTCAAATCACAGTCCAACTCTAACTCGCTTCTTTGATTGCAGTATGAAACTGGGAACAAGGTGGCTTGTAGCTCCTATCCTGCCTGACCAGTGCAGTTATTATCCGACAGAGTGAAGTTCCTGCGTGTTCCTGGCCTGTTGATTTAGCATCCCTTTGTTTTGTGTGTTTTGTGTCCTGCTGATGGCTTTGATAGCAGTTTCCGCCAAGGCAGGCTGGCACTGGCCCCTCTCATCAACTCGTTTCGCCTTTCATTGTCATCAGGGGAGCTTTCAAAGCGTGTCTACCCAATCAGACCGGAGACACTGTACACGGCTTGGTCATGGGTTTCAAACAGCCTGGATGTTTCTAAGCAATGGAGAGGGAAAAGCAGAGAACACATATACAAACAGGCAGTTTCTTAGATATTTTAATGCCACCATAGGGGGTTATTAGCTTTCTGTTGTTTCAACACATCTAAAGAACTGGATCAGATTATTTTCTGCACAGTTGCCAAGCTGCACAAGGCCGAGGAGGACGGTTCTTCTCCCAGGTACCGCTGCCTTCCGACAAAGCGGAGAGGATAATGCATGGCTCTCTGATTAGGTTTAATATCACACCTACTCTGTTTTATGACTTCTTTTCCAGGCGCTGAATATGTTTCTGCAAGCCGGGTATTGCTTTTATTTGCATTCATTAACCTTTGCATAGGTTTTATTGCCGCACATGAAAAGTATGTACCTGCTGTCACTAGACGGCTTTAGAAGTCGAAGGCATGGTATGGAAGGAGCTGAAGAAGAAGCTAACTGAACGTCTTAAAAATAAAGGTGTGAAAAAGGGACTTTTGGAGCACCATTGAAGAAGGACCCTTGATTTTTTAAAGAGCCCATATCATGGAATACCGAACTGAACTCACTTTCTTAAAATAAAGGATCCTTCGTCAAAGGAAAGTTCCAGCCCTAGCTGCACCCAGAAGAAATCCACCAACAGGAACAGAACTTGGTGGGTAGGTCTGATATCGTGAGACATGCAAATGATTCAAGTTTCATGATCGGGTGTAAAAGTTTGAGGGAGGAGCCTTATCACGGTACCTGACTGACCCAACAGTGATTCCAGACATTCAGTGAGCAGTGATGCCCTCCATGAGTCAGCATTGACAGGCGACTGCATGACACAGGACTACATGCATGCAGACTGTGACCAAGACTCCCCTTAACACCACGTCACCATCGCCAAAGACTGCAATGGTGTCGTGCCAGACTGTCATGGAGTGACTCGGAACGGCAGCGGACCATATTTAGTGACGTGTCCTGCTTTTGTCCTGGTGGAGAAGACCACAGAACAAACCTGTGTGTGGAGGCACCGTGGTCAGCACCAAGATGAACGTTTTGTTTTTGAATGATTGTTTTTGCACATCACACCAGAAGGCCTGCTGTCACTCCACCTCCACCCCTACCGCACCATCTGCAGGAACTGTGTGAGAATGATCAAGCTGGATGGGATGGATTATCACAGGACACCATTAGGAACCTCTACAACTCCATGCTGAGATGTTTGGTAGGTTGGGTTAGCAAACATGGTGGCCCAAAGCCATGCTGAGAGACAGACTTCTGTATGTGTAGCTCAATAAATATTACCCATATCAGACTAAATGTATCATCAGTTATTGTTCCTGGTCACCTTTATCTTCCTTCTCAGTAGCATTGCAGTCTGACACTTCCTTCTGGGTGCAACTATT